>JAJOZX010000131.1:1427500-1452500 GCA_023014485.1 Bathynomus jamesi
ACAATACGGTCAGCAAAGGACCATAGATCCTAAAACGATTCGCAGGATTTTCGCAAAATGGAAACATCACGGCTCAATCAAGAACATGCATAAAGGCAACTCTGGGCGCAGCAAAGGTGGGCGAACCGCTGAAAACATTGATTCAGTCGCAAATCAGCTTGAAACGGACAACAAGAAATCTGTGAGACGACTATCAGCTGTGACAGGAATCAAACGGGAGAGCATTCGGAAAATAATCACGTTGGATTTGAGAATGAAGTCATTCAAAATTATGTGTTTGCAACAGCTTAGCGAACAAGACTACCAGCGTCGTTTGATGTTTTGTGAACGCATTGAAACAATAATTGAACAAAACCAGATAAGATTAAGTGACATAATATTCAGTGATGAATGCCACATCTATCTCAATGGGCTCATCAACAGACAGAATTACCGGTGTTGGTCGCAAAACAAGCCAAATATACACTTGGAGAAACATCTGCATTCACCAAAAGTTACTGTCTGGTGTGGTTTGAGTAGCAGCAAGGTTTATGGTCCTTACTTTTTTGAGGACCCAGAGACAAGGAGACCGCTTTCAGTAACTTCAGAAAGATATGTATAAATGCTGAACACTGTTTTTGAACAAGAAAACTGCAGTAACAAGTGATTTCAGCAAGACGGAGCAACAGCCCACACAACTAGGCAATCACTGGAATGTTTAACAAAATTTTTTGAACAAAGATTCATTTCTCATCGCTTGCAGTTTCCCTTGCCCGCAAGATCTCCCGATCTATCACCTATGGACTTTTTTCTCTGGGGATTTGTCAAGGACAAAGTATTCAGGCAAGAGCCATCCTCTATCGAAGAATTAAAGCAAGCGGTGGTAGAGAGTGTACAGTCCATTGAATGCAGCGTTTTGGAAAATGTAATAAATAACTTCCTTTCCCGTTGTGTGAAATGTAAGAATGTCCAGGGACGTCACTTTGAACACATGTAGAACAAATTAAAACTTTAAAATGTTCTCTTTCGAATGCTTTTTATTTAATTTGTGAAGCTGCAATAATGACTGAGTAATAAGCGATTAAAAACAGGGACAATTTTTGTGGTCACACGGTATATATATATATATGTATATATATATATATATATGTATATATACGTACATATATATATATATATACACGTACATATATATATATATATATATATATATATATATATATATATATAACCTTTAACCTTTGGTTAGCTTCAGCACGAATTGTTCATTCTGACGAAAGTCAAGCTTTTTACTCCACGTTAGACCTACAATTTAACGTGGAATCCGAACCACGCCCCATCAGCAGCCCAGCGTCTTAACCACTAGGCCACCTAGGGTACCCATTTATCTACCAACCACTTTCTTTATTGTGCGGAAGGATGAACAGCTGGGTTTTGCTGCGCGACGGCTGCCGTCGGGTCTCGAACCCGCGGCCGATGGATTCGTAGTCAGCGACGCTAACCACTACACCACCGAGGCGCATATATATATATATATATATATATAATATAGGGTGTCCCCAAAAAAACTATATACTCTTTTAGAATCATATATTTTATAATTTAAAAAAACAAACAATATATTGTTATAGCAATTGCCAATGAAAGGTAAATTAGTAATCTAAGTGATCAAAATGTTATAGCGAGTTGTTTGCATATAAAATTTAATTAACTACGCCAAGTGCTCAAAATGTTCTCCGGCGGCATGAATGCACTTTTGAATGCGTCGACTAACTGATTCGCAGACATGGACTAATGTGGATGCTGTGATGGTCCCGCACTTTTCCCTAATTGCATCCTTAAGGTGTTCGAGTGTTGCAGGTCTTGTACCATAAACTGCATCCTTCAGATAGCCCCACAAGTAAAAATCAATTGGAGTCAAGTCCTGTGAACGTGGAGGATACTCAACGCTTTCTCTTCGTCCTATCCAACGGTTAGGCAACGTTTCATCGAGGTACCTTCTGACATCACAATGATAATGAGGTGGGGGCTCCATCTTGTTGGAAGTAAAAGTCGTCGTTTCCAAACAACTTCCGAACTGCAGGTATAATTTCTGTCCGCAGCATGTCGAGATATGCGGCACCGGTAACTGTTCCATTAAAGAAAAATGGTCCAACCAAACCCCTGGATGATAAACCACACCATGCTGTTAATCCTGGTAAATTAACATGTTTATCCACATAAACGTGTGGATTATCAAGTGACCAGCGCCTACAGTTGTGTCGATTACAAGGCCTTTGATAAAACAAGGCCAGGCTTAGTCGACACATTCAAAAGTGCATTCATGCCGCCGGAGAACATTTTGAGCACTTGGCGTAGTTAATTAAATTTTATATGCAAACAACTCGCTATAACATTTTGATCACTTAGATTACTAATTTACCTTTCATTGGCAATTGCTATAACAATATATTGTTTTTTTTTTTTTAATTATAAAATATATGATGCTAGAAAGAGTATATAGTTTTTTTTTGGGACACCCTGTATATATATATATATATATATATATATATATATATAATTAAATAAATAAATATACTTCCCTTATGTTCTACGGGGTATAATAAATAATTAAAAATAATAATATACAAAACGTATAATCAATTGCCTATTAGTACAGGAAATATATATATATACACACACACAATTAAATAAATAAATATACATCCTTTATATTTTACGGCGCAAAACGCTAAACTCACACGTAATCGAGTCTACATTCACATCGTTATTACTTTGTACTACGCGGTAAAACCGTCCAAGCAACACTTCACCGTTTAACTTCTACGGATGTCTATACTCGACATAAATGGCTTTCATATCGTTCAATACTATTTTTGTGCCCACTTTACATTCGGTTGGCAAGTTATCTTTAAACACGGCTAGAATACAATCAAAAGCACGCACAAAGGGGTCATCGTTAACCAAAACATCATTATTAAATAGAAGTTTATAAACACGCCTTTCCAATCGAGGGTTTTTTGTTACCGTCCCGAGCTTTTCAATCGTGAACTCTTCTTCACTCTGCATAGCGGCAATTGAAATAATCTTCCAAGTTGTAACGACAGCTACTCATTATATAGAGGTGCAGCTCTTCAGGGTGAACAGTATAGACAAGCTCTGCCCTGTACCGCTCAAGTGCTTTGTACCAAAGTTCAGGATATTTCGAAGAATCTAAACCTTTTAAATATGCATCCAGCTCTAACCCATTCTCGCCTTGTTCATTCCTACATTCGATAAATCCGTCGAGCAGAGCGGTGTATGCGTATTCAAGAACCGTGTCAAAATAAATCATATCCGTAACACGAGCGTCTAATATAGGCTTCAGCTTGTGGAATCCAACGATTTCAAACATTCTGTCGAGGATGAAACGGTTTCGCGTAGGGACAAGAACGTTATTATCAGATGCATTCTTCCACATCAGTCGTATATCAATGCATGGCTGTTCGTTATTTATACACAACGTGCAAACAACGGCATATGAGGGGGCGTCACTAATCTGCTCTCTTCTTGTACCTACACCTGCAGATATTTTATAACGGTCGTCTCCCAACTTCTCAACTATCAAGAAGATTCTATTCATCTCCTCAACACTTAAATGAATAACATTACGTTTACCAGAGTTTGCTTGCCTGCAACTCGTTTCAAGTACATAGTTAATGGTGCCGGTTTCATGCCTGAACACGCGCAATGACTTCGTCACGGAGACATCGTACGAGGCGTTGAGAATGCTTCTCAAAGGAAGTTACATCGTATTCGCACGTCCACACGGTTCAAGCTCTGAGATGACTATGAGCCGCAGGTGGACGGATCGGCTCGACGGGCGGAGTGAGTCACGCTGGTGAAACGTGTACGGGTTTGTTCGAACTCGTGTGTTTCGTGAGGTACACGGGTGAGCGGCTAGCTGGGGGGGTGGGAGCGAGTCACACCATAAACTGCTGAAGCGTGTACAGGCTTGTTCGAACACTTGTGCCCTTGGGCAAACAGAATTTTCCGCTACATGAAACAATACCGGCTTTAATGTTTTATCACTCACCAGACGTTCATTTCCACAAACTAAACATCTTCACAATCTGGTGCACTATTTGAGAAAAACATATGCCCATATTTATCCTTTTTGTTTAACAAGCGATACTCCTCTCTAAAGTCTGTTAAAAACTCACACATCCCATTCGCCACAACCTCACTACAAACCTCGTCATGATATATATTAATATAGTGGCAAAAATACTTGAGATTCTCCATGATGACAAGATTTAATTCTCAACCGTGGGGTACGAGTAGTCGGTATGGTGTAACATGACATGATATCGCTTGACACACCACTCATCAACAAGATTCACTATCCATAACCATTGCTTATCTTCTGAACGTGTTGCTTCTTCTACTTCGCGGTATATGTGAGCCTTTATAAAGGTTAGGTCTACAACATACTTCAATACATCGTTTGTACTACGAAATCCTACAATGCCCTCGCCAGAATACCTGTAGAGTATTTGAACATCTTGGTCCTTCGCGCGACTCAATGTAGCCTTAAAAGTATCAAAGGAGGGGGGAATAGGTAGTTTTTCAGTATCCACCGCATCTTGGCACTTTGCCGAATACCACTTCATAAACGTTGAACACCCAGTATTAAAGGAAGCCATTACTATTTTTTCTAGGCGGGAGAATACACGTCTGAGCTCAAGGGTATGCAGAGGCCAAGTGAGCACGCAGGGATAGAGATATGCTCAGGTAATGGCAGGACTCACGTTGCCGATCTTACAGTGGGCAGAGCTTAGCTTTTTACTGTACACACACACGCACACGGACGCAAAGGAGAAAATGAAACCTTAATTGAAACAAATATACTTGATAAATAAACATGTCAATACACATTTATATAAATACAGTCAAGGTCTAAGGTAGCCAAAGGGTACGGTATCATAGGTACCAGGCACCTGGTAACGATTCCTATAGGTGTTACGGCATACCTTCGTGCCGTTGAGTTCCTTCACACACCCCAGTTTCTGCGCCCGAAAATTGTGCGTCCCTACAGGCAGTTGGGGTAGCCGGTCACCTTCATCATCATCGAAGCACACTAGATCCTTCAACCAGTCAAAGTTAACGACTCGACGGTTCGCATGGTTAAGTGTGATACCCTTAGCCTTCACGATATACTTCATATCAACCCCTACCCTCATCCGTACCCCATAGGTTTTTGGCCTTGTTGAGACAAAAGAGTCGGCGTATGCGATATCTCCATACTCATCCTTGATCTCATCACTCAACTCTCCGAGGAATTCACCAATAGGTGGCATGTATTCACCTTCCCTCACTGTGAATATCAGTAGTATAGCCGAAAAAGGGGAGAGTGCAGGAATGTCGCAAATTATTACGTAATGTTGCGATGTTGCAAAGTGGGTGGGGGTTATGCAACAAATCAAATGTTGCAAAGGGGGTGGGGTATGCAAAAACTCAATGTTGCAAAGGGTGTTGCAAAGGGGGTGGGGTGTTGCAAAAAAGGGGGTGGGGGTATGTTGCAGGTGTAACAAGGGGTCATGAAACTTGGAGGCGGCGTTATCCCCCAAGAGAAAGGAGGAGAGAAAGGAGGAGAGGTGTTCACCTGGCAGGAGCCAAGTGCATATTAAGACTTCAGCCGAGTAGGTGTTGTCTTATAGGCTCCTAATCAGCCAGTTGACTTAGAAGGAGCCAAGGGGGGAGGGGTACACCTGAAGAGAGAGAGAGAGAGAAAGAGAGAGTATCGGCCTTTGTTGCCAAAAATGGGATTGCAAGGGCATGCAACTTGGAAGCGGAGTTCTCCCCCAAGCTATTTTCCCCAAAGGGGTATACCTAACCTAAGAGGCCTCTAAGGGGTTTTCCCAAAAGGCCAGAAAGAGAAAGGACCAGAGATCCTTGCTCGGCTGGGAGCCGAGCTTGTATGAGTCCGTCGTCAGCCTCTCGCTCTTTTATAGACCTCTAATCCGGCTGAGTTGTCAAATAGCGCCATGTATTTAATTCCAATAGAAGGCTGAGTTGCCAGTTTGTGCTATATATTTAATTAATTCTAATCGAAGACTGAGTTGCCAGATAGCAATATTTATTAAATTAAACCATATATTAATCATCCATTTAAATACCACAATATATTTATATGATGGTAGTTAATCGATGTTGTCACGAATAACAGTCGGAAAGGAAAAGAAGACTTACGAAGATAGGTGAAACATACGACAATTCAAAACACACGATCGTCCCCCTCCTCCCTCATTCCCCCTAACTTCTCACCCCATCTGTGCTTGTTACCTTATATACATAGAAAGAATCATATTAACTGTGTCTATTTAATTTTGTCATTCCTTATATATATATATATATATATATATATATTTAAATGGATTTTCACCTTAAAGTGAATTAAAACTAACTTTATTACGTATTTCCTATTTTTATTATAAATATCACAATTTAAGGCACGAATAACAGTGGGAAAGGAAAAGAAACCTTACGAAGAAAGTTGAAATAAACGACAATTCAAAACACACGGTCGTCCCCCTCCTCCCTCATTCCCCCAAACTTCTCACCCCATCTGTGCTTGTATATATATATATAGTAAACGAATGAACAACTCGTTCACACACACACACACACGCACACACACACACGCGCCTCTGTACATATCATGTGAATGAAAATCAGAAAAAAATGCCAAACGTATATTATTTTAAATCAAATGAAGCTAAACGTACTCTATTTAATTTTGTCATTCCTTATATATATATATATATATATATATATATATATATATATATATATATATATATATAAATGGATTTTCACCTTAAAGTGAATTAAAACATTAACTTTATCACTTAATTCCTATTTTTATTATAAATATCACAATTTAAGTCACGAATAACAGTGGGAAAGGAAAAGAAACCTTACGAAGAAAGTTGAAATAAACGACAATTCAAAACACATGGTCGTCCCCCTCCTCCCTCATTCCCCCCAAACTTCTCACCCCATCTGTGCTTGTATATATATATATATAATAAACGAATGAACAACTCGTGTGCACACACACACACACACGCGCCTCTGTACATATCATGTGAATGAAAATCAGAAAAAAATGCCAAACGTATATTATTTTAAATCAAATGAAGCTAAAGGTACTCTATTTAATTTTGTCATTCCTTATATATATATATATAGGATTTTCACCTTAAAGTGAATTAAAACATTAACTTATTACTTAATTCCTATTTTTATTATAAATATCACAATTTAAGTCACGAATAACAGTGGGAAAGGAAAAGAAACTTTAAGAAGATAGGTGAAACATATGACAATTCAAAACACACGATCGTCCCCCTCCTCCCTCATTCCCCCCAAACTTCTCACCCCATCTGTGCTTGTTACCTTATATATATATATATATATATATATATAAAGAATCATATTAACTGTGTCTATTTAATTTTGGCATTCCTTATATATATATATAAATGGATTTTCACCTTAAAGTTAATTAAAACTAACTTTATTACTTAATTCCTATTTTTATTATAAATATCACAATTTAAGTCACGAATAACAGTGGGAAAGGAAAAGAAACCTTACGAAGAAAGGTGAAATAAACGACAATTCAAAACACACGGTCGTTCCCCTCCTCCCTCAATCCCCCCAAACTTCTCACCCCATCTGTGCTTGTATATATATATATATATTATAATAAACGAATGAACAACTCGTGCACACACACACACACACACGAGGAAAGGGTTACCGAGAATCTGGGTCAATTCGAATCGTTTGCCCTGATGCATTTTTTTACCGCGAGTTGACCTCTGTTGACCTTTGTTCCAATCTACTCGGGATAAATCTCGCTTCACTCCAAATCGTAATTTTGCTGTTGTTATTACTTCTACAATGAAACACATTCTCGAAGCGAAGAAAATGTTTTATATTTTTATTTACGCGTAATTTGTATGGTGTCATATTCTTAGATAACATCTCTGTTATTGAAAGATATACACACAATTATATTAAATAATAATCAGCAAAAGGGTAGAATGCATGAGGTGGGCAAACCTGAAAGTACTAACAATTATATATATATATATATATAGAAAGAAAGAGAGAGAGAGTTTTGTTCATTCTTTTAAAATAAATAAAGGAATGGAAATATATATATATATAGGGTGGTACAGATTTAAAATAACAGGATCATTTGATCCGGGGGTAGCATGACTGCAAAACATGTTAATGCACGATTTTTCTCTTTAGTAATAATAACAACTAGCTCTTCCCCGAATTGTAACAACGGATAAGGTTTCCACTCCGCCTTAGACCCACAGTTTAACGTGAAAACCGAATGCTCTTTTCTTTTTTAAAATATAATTAAAGGAATGGATATATTTATAATTTCTTTATTATAAAATGTGGAACATGCAGTCTTCAGAAGATGTGAACAGCTGTTCTGTGGATCAGTTCAAGAAATACATCTCGTCAGGGAGTCGTTGCTCACTCTTCCACATCATAATTTCAACATAACAGGCACATTTGATTATTGAACCGGATTTAAAATAACAGGATCATTTAATCCGGGGGGGGCGGGGGTAGCATGGCTGAAAAACATGCTAATGCACGATTTTTGTCTTTAGTAATAATAACAACTAGCTCTTCCCCGAATTTTAAGAACGGTTAAGGTTTTCACTCCGCCTTAGACCCACAGTTTAACGTGGAAACCGAATTCTCTTTTCTTTTTTAAAAATATAATTAAAGGAATGGATATATTTATAATTTCTTTATTATAAAATGTGGAACATGCAGTCTTCAGAAGATGTGAACATCTGCTCTGTGGATCAGTTCAAGAAATACATCTCGTCAGGGCGTCGTTGCTCATCATAATTTCAACATAACGAACATTTGATTATTAAACGGATTTAAAATAACAGGATCATTTGATTATTGATCCGTGGGTAGTATGTCTGCAAAACATGGTAATGCACGATTTTTTCTATGTAGTAATAATAATAATAATTAACTCTTTCTAGCCGATTTGTTCCCCTCATTAGACCTACAGTTTAACGTGGATTCAGAAATACATCTCGTCAGGGAATGATTGCTCACTATTTCACATTCCATCGAGATAATTAAAGCTCATATACAGGACCTGCATTGTCTATAAGATCTGTGGCGCGTGGAGAATGCAGCCTTCAGATGTGAACATCTGTTCTGTG
Organism: Bathynomus jamesi; assembly: GCA_023014485.1. Lineage (NCBI taxonomy): Eukaryota > Metazoa > Arthropoda > Malacostraca > Isopoda > Cirolanidae > Bathynomus > Bathynomus jamesi. The sequence goes on from JAJOZX010000131.1 coordinate 1,436,743, forward strand.
GATCAGTTCAAGAAATACATCTCGTCAGGGAGTCGTTGCTCACTCTTCCACATCATAATTTCAACATAACAGGAACATTTGATTATTGAACCGGATTTAAAATAACAGGATCATTTGATTATTGATCGGGGGTAGTATGGTTGCAAAACATGGTAATGCACGATTTTTCTCTTTAGTAATAATAATAATTAACTCTTTCTCGCCGATTTGTTCCCCTCATTATACCTACAGTTTAACGTGGATTCAGAAATACATCTCGTCAGGGAATGATTGCTCACTATTTCACATTTCATCGAGATAATTAAGGCTCATATACAGGACCTGCATTGTCTATAAGATCTGTGGCGCGTGGAATATGCAGTCTTCAGATGTGAACATCTGCTCTGTAGATCAGTTCAAGAAAATGGATACCCCGAACCTTGCCCCACACACACACACACAAACACACTATATATATATATATATAGGGTGATATGCACAAAAGACAATTTTTCTATGTAGTAATAATAATAATTAACTCCACCCCGAATTTTCCAAAATTGCTGTGAAAGTGTAATGAAAAAGAACAGCTTCAGAGTTCATTCACACCATGCGTACACTTAACTCGTGTACTCAGTGTACACCTCCCTCATTGTGCCTGACAACACAGAAGCTCTTTCCAAAATTGTTGTGAAAGTGTAATGAAAAAGAATAGCTTCAGAGTTCATTCACACCATGCGTACACTTATCTCGTGTACGCAGTGTACACCTTACACATTGTGGCCGATACACTATTTTTCTTCTACGCTAGAGAATACACATCTGAAATCCACGGCTTGCACCGCTCAACTGAGTACGCAGGCGTAGAGATATCCTCAGGTAGTAGCAGGAGTCACTTTTTTTATGCGTAAATGGCTTGTTCAGGTTGAGTTGTCAGATACCACTTTTTATTTTAATTGTTCAGGTATACATTATTATGGAGAGTTGTCTGATACCACTTTTTATTTTATTTGTTCAGGTATACAAATAAAATAAAAAGTGGTATCTGACAACTCTCCATAATAATGTATACCTGAACAATTAAAATTAAAAAGTGGTATCTGACAACTCAACCTGAACAAGCCATTTACGCATAAAAAAAAGTTACTCCTGTTACTACCTGTGGATATCTCTACGCCTGCGTACCCAGTTGAGCGGTGCAAGCCGTGGATTTCAGATGTGTATTCTCTAGCGTAGAAGAAAAATAGTGTATCGGCCACAATGTGTAAGGTGTACACTGCGTACACGAGATAAGTGTACGCATGGTGTGAATGAACTCTGAAGCTATTCTTTTTCATTACACTTTCACAACAATTTTGGAAAGAGCTTCTGTGTTGTCAGGCACAATGAGGGAGGTGTACACTGGGTACACGAGATAAGTGTACGCATGGTGTGAATGAACTCTGAAGCTGTTCTTTTTCATTACACTTTCACAGCAATTTTGGAAAATTCGGGGAGGAGTTAATTATTATTATTACTACATAGAAAAATTTGTCTTTTGTGCATATCACCCTATATATATATATATATATATATATATATATATATATATAGAGTGTGTGTGTGGGGGGGGGCAAGGTTCGGGGTATCCATTTTCTTGAACTGATCCACAGAGCAGATGTTCACATCTGAATACTGCATGTTCCACGAGCCACAGATCTTATAGACAATGCAGGTCCTGTATATGAGCCTAAATTATCTCGATGAAATGTGAAATAGTGAGCAATCATTCCCTGACGAGATGTATTTCTGAAGCCACGTTAAACTGTAGGTATAGTGAGGGGAACAAATCGGCGAGAAAGAGTTAATTATTATTATTACTAAAGAGAAAAATCGTGCATTACCATGTTTTGCAACCATACTACCCCGGATCAATAATCAAATGATCCTGTTATTTTAAATCCGGTTCAATAATCAAATGTTCCTGTTATGTTGAAATTATGATGTGGAAGAGTGAGCAACGACTCCCTGACGAGATGTATTTCTTGAACTGATCCACAGAACTGATGTTCACATCTTCTGAAGGCTGCATGCTCCACGCGCCACAGATCTTATAGACAATGCAGGTACTGTATATGAGTTAATTATCTCGATGAAATGTGAAACAGTGAGCAATCATTCCCTGACGAGATGTACTTCTGAATCCACGTTAAACTGTAGGTCTAATGAGGGGAACAAATCGGCTAGAAAGAGTTAATTATTATTATTATTACTACATAGAAGAAATCGTGCTTTACCATGTTTTGCAGACATACTACCCACGGATCAATAATCAAATGATCCTGTTATTTTAAATCCGTTCAATAATCAAATTTTCCTGTTATGTTGAAATTATGATGAGCAACGACTCCCTGACGAGATGTATTTCTTGAACTGATCCACAGAGCAGATGTTCACATCTTCTGAAGACTGCATGTTCCACATTTTATAATAAAGAAATTATAAATATATCCATTCCTTTAATTATATTTTTAAAAAAGAAAAGAGCATTCGGTTTCCACGTTAAACTGTGGGTCTAAGGCGGAGTGGAAACCTTATCCGTTGTTACAATTCGGGGAAGAGCTAGTTGTTATTATTATTAAAGAGAAAAATCGTGCATTAACATGTTTTGCGGTCATACTACCCCCGGATCAAATGATCCTGTTATTTTAAATCTGTACCACCCTATATATATATATATATTTCCATTCCTTTATTTATTTTAAAAGAACGAACAAAACTCTCTCTCTCTCTTTCTTTCTATATATATTCTATATATATATATATATATATATATATATATAATAATTGTTAGTACTTTCAGGTTTGCCCACCTCATGCACTCTACCCTTTTGCTGATTATTATTTAATATAATTGTGTGTATATCTTTCAATAACAGAGATGTTATCTAAGAATATGACACCATACAAATTACGCGTAAATAAAAATATAAAACATTTTCTTCGCTTCGAGAATGTGTTTCATTGTAGAAGTAATAACAGCAGCAAAATTAAGATTTGGAGTGAAGCGAGATTTATCCCGAGTAGACTGGAACAAAGGTCAACAAAGGTGAACTCGCGGTCAAAAAATGCATCAGGGCAAACGATTCGAATTGACCCAGATTCTCGGTAACCCTTTCCTCGTGTGTGTGTGTGTGTGTGTGTGTGTGTGCTCGAGATGTTCATTCGTTTATTATATATATATATATATATATATATATATATATATACAAGCACAGATGGGGTGAGAAGTTTGGGGGGAATGAGGGAGGAGGGGAACGACCGTGTGTTTTGAATTGTCGTTTATTTCAACTTTTTTCGTAAGGTTTCTTTTCCTTTCCCACTGTTATTCGTGACTTAAATTGTGATATTTATAATAAAAATAGGAATTAAGTAATAAAGTTAGATTTAATTCACTTTAAGGTGAAAATCCATTTATATATATATAAGAAATGACAAAATGAAATCGACACAGTTAATATGATTCTTTATATATATATATATATAAGGTAACAAGCACAGAGGGGGTGAGAAGTTCGGGGGGAATGAGGGAGGAGGGGGACGATCCTGTGTTTTGAATTGTCGTATGTTTCACCTATCTTCGAAAGGTTTCTTTTCCTCTCCCACTGTTATTCGTGACTTAAATTGTGATATTTGTAATAAAAATAGGAATTAAGTAATAAAGTTAATGTTTTAATTCACTTTAAGGTGAAAATCCATTTATATATATATATATATATATATATATAAGGAATGACAAAAATAAATAGAGTACGTTTAGATTCATTTGATTTAAAATAATATACGTTTGGCATTTTTTTCTGATTTTCATTCACATGATATGTACAGAGGCGCGTGTGTGTGTGTGTGTGTGTGTGCACGAGTTGCTCATTCGTTTATTATATATATATATACAAGCACAGATGGGGTGAGAAGTTTTGGGGAAATGAGGGAGGAGGGGGACGACCGTTTGTTTTGAATTGTCGTTTATTTCAACTCTCTTTGTAAGGTTTCTTTTCATTTCCCACTGTTATTCGTGACTTAAATTGTGATATTTATAATAAAAATAGGAATTACGTAATAAAGTTAGTTTTAATTCACTTTAAGGTGAAAATCCATTTATATATATATATATATAATATATATATATATATATAATATATAAGGAATGACAAAATTAAATAGACGCAGTTAATATGATTCTTTCTATATATATAAGGTAACAAGCACAGATGGGGTGAGAAGTTTGGGGGGAATGAGGGAGGAGGGGGACGATCGTGTGTTTTGAATTGTCGTATGTTTCACCTATCTTCATAAGTTTTCTTTTCCTTTCCCACTGTTATTCGTGACAACAGCGATTAACTACCATCATATAAATATATTGTCGTATTTAAATGGATGATTAATATATGGTTTAATTTAATAAATATTGCTATCTGGCAACTCAGTCTTCGATTAGAATTAATTAAATATATAACACAAACTGGCAACTCAGCCTTCTATTGGAATTAAATAAATGGCGCTATCTTGCAACTCAGCCTGATTAGAGTTCTATAAAAGAGCGAGAGGCTGACGACGGAGTCATACAAGCTCGGCTCCCAGCCGACCAAGGATCTCTGGTCCTTTCTCTTTCTGGCCCTTTGGGAAAACCCCTTAGAGGCCTCTTAGGTTAGGTATACCTCTTTGGGGAAAATAGCTTGGGGGAGAACTCCGCCTCCAAGTTGCATGCCCTTGCAATCCCATTTTGGGCAACAAAGGCCGATACTCTCTCTTTCTCTCTCTCTCTCTTCAGGTGTACCCCTCCCCCCTTGGCTCCTTCTAAGTCAACTGGCTGATTCAGTCAACTGGCTGATTAGGAGCCTATAAGACAACGCCTACTCGGCTGAAGTCTTAATATGCACTTGGCTCCTGCCAGGTGAACACCTCTCCTCCTTTCTCTCCTTCTCCTTTCTCTTGGGGAATAACGCCGCCTCCAAGTTTCATGACCCATTTTTGCACCTGCAGCATCCCCCCACTCCCTTTGTTGCAACACCCACCCCCTTTGCAACATTGATTTGTTGCATAACCCCCGCCCCCTTTTGCAGCACCCCACCACCTTTGCAACATTACATAATAATTTGCAACATTCCTGCACTCTCCCCTTTTGCGGCTATACTACTAATATCACGCTATCTGTGTCAGCGTACAACACGGCGTAGGCCGTTATGAAACTGGCTACAGGTATGTTTGTAACCCGTGAGGTATCTGTGGCCAATTCGGTATTGTTATACTTTATTATGTAAGTATTACCTACATTCACGATCTCCATAACCTCTTTATCGAGAGCGTTGGCATAATCCCAGACTTCACTATAACTTTCTGCCAAATGGACGTTCCCTTTGCCGGTATTCTGCGCAAACTTTCCCCAAAGACTGTTTAGACACAACTTTGCACTAAAGCGCTTGCCAGGATTCTTAACAATTTGGGATCGGTCAAGCTGTATACCTTGATGGGCACGGTAACGCTGAATATAAGCCGTTTTTCCATCTTCGGTATCAACCCCTCGCGGATATCCTGACGCCTCAACTTTAGCCTTCAAAAAAGCGTTTATATATGGTGTGAAAAGGTTGGGTAGCTTCTGAAACCTCCACACCTCATGTATCTTCATTATTCTATACCCATGGCGAACGGCTAGGGCCAGCTCAGGGCTTGTATATACACCCTTGATCTTACGCTGGTGGGTTTTATGGTCACAATCACCGTTTTTCTCTTCTGCGCACTTCACGCACAGGGGAAACATGAGCTTGTGATCGATAACGACGGGTAAGATCGGCATCCATAAATCGCGAGGGGGGAGCTCGTCTACGAAAGAGTCTAAAGTAGCGCTCATTCAAGTTAGCTGAAAACTCCTCGATGGCTGGTATGGTGGGACCCACCATTTTTTCAGGTGCACCTACGGGGTACGGACTGTTCTTCATCACGTAGGGGTATAAAGAGCAGAAGTCGTAGTAGTGGAGTTTCACGCCCTCCGTAGACGGAAAGTATAGATGGAAGGGATTTGTACGCCCTCAGAACAAGCTGTCACCGCATTTGAGAGGATCCAGCACCATTGAACGTTTGATCGTGTTTATTTCTTCACGGTACTGCCCATCTGTTTCCATCCATGCATCATACTCATGTTCCCACAAGATTTTGTGAGTGAACTGGGAGCCTATAAGTTGATCGTGGGCGCGGTGCTACGCAAGACTGTCGGCAGGAGATCTACCGTCGATGTCTCCTACAATTCCACACTCAGGACGGGGGCATCCGTGCCACCAGCAACCGTTAAAGGAGTACACAGTCTTCTCACCAGTGGCACGGTTTTCACTTAGACCATCAACCCAAAAAACACGACCATTAACCTTAATGGGTACTTCACCCGTGTTGCGGGCATACTTTATGTATACACCTGTCTGATGCTGTAGGTGTATGAGCCAGTAAATAGCCTTGTGCCCATAACTGCGTGGATTGTTTCTGTGGATAACGGCTAAGGTTTCTTTAGGCATGAAGTTATTCTTGAACACCGTGAAACATAATGAGGCGATCGTGGTTGCGACTTACAACGGATCGCATTTGAAACGACCTATGTACATCCTTCTAAAGGCCTGGAAACATACTCTAAGCACGCGCACATCATTCACGCAATAACGATCACATTCATCAGCTATATTATAAGGATTACATTCATTAAAACTGTTGTAGTATCGGTCAAAATCTTCACGTTCATCCGTACTCATACATTCATAGTTAAAGTAATGTTTGGGTGGAGGTAGTCCTACGTAATTTAATGTATCGCTAGTGAGGAATGTGTAAGGTAAATATCCTTTTGAAACTTCAGCGGCTACGCCCATCACCTTGGGTAGCTTTGCTAATTTACAAGGAGTGAACAGCAGGGTGTCTTTAAACTGTACATTACCTCTTATTTGCATCTGTATTAGTTTGTTGCTTCTTTTCAAGGGATCATCTGTAAATATCTCAGATGACTCGTGCTCAAGCAACTCCTAATAAAGGAACTGTGTGTCAAATTTTGCCCGTTATGGGCGAGTATATACACTATGTTTTTTGAACTTGTCCGCTAACTTAATATAGAACACAAAGAGTTTCACAGGGCTATCGTGGGCATTCATTTTAAAAACGTTTGTCCGTTTACCACATTTGTGACACTCATCACACTAGCTCTCCATACACTGATCACAGACAGTCTGGCTTACAAGTAAATGTGGAATAACCTGTTTGGTTTTAGCATTCGTATATGTTTCTGTATCGTAGTACACAGTTATACAAGGTCTGTTTTTAGGCTTGGCGTCTTTCATATAACATACATGCTTTACTCCAACCGTCTTATATTTCTCATGTCATGTAGAACAGTGAATTTCATCACATTTGTGCTCAAACTTTCCCGAATTATCCATCATATGAAACATATCACATTCATAGATTCTCATTTTCCTGCACGTGCTAATTGATTTATGGAGCTCAAAACAGTTATTTTTGAAAAATGTGCGTCTACTCACATCACAATCCCTCTTCTCAGCTTCAACTACACGGCTTTCACGTTTGGAGCTTTTACACTGCTCACATACCATGTGGCAATCTTTATAATGTTTCACTATATCATCCGCAAACTCGATACATCCCTTACACAATTCATGATGTCGTCCATATTTTCGACTTTTATCATAACTCGCGTAAAGGTCCCTTATATTACGGATGGGTAGATATGTTGTTCCTGACAGCCCTAAGATAAGTAGTGATTTTGTACGATCTCTCACACTGCTTTTAAAAACATATACAGTCCTACGACGATCATCCAATCCAAATACAACTATACGAGCATTCATTTCCTGTTCTACCCTTCTCAGCTCTTCAGGACCCATATTACAGTCAAATTCAAGGTTACCGTCTACAGCTCCACTATCGTAGATGTTTTTGACCCGTGCATTTAGTATAGTAAACAAACGGGCCAAGACTACTGCTATAAAGCTGCAACCACGATCGGCGTTTATATGCCGTCTATAAATAGCCTGAGAATTGAAGTTAAGAGTACAAGGTGTGGCACTATGACCCGCAACACGGAATATACACGGTAAATATTTACCGTGAAGTTGTCCACATTGGAGGCTATACTACTTTGAGAGGCCTGCATTATATGGCCTAATATATACTCTGTATCTTCAGCTGCCAAACGTCTGAACGGTATTACTACCCAAAAATCATCTACATCTCCGTCATCTGACGCGAATCCGAAGGACAGCCTCGTCCTGTCTTCACGTTCGTCGCGGTTCTGAAGGGCAAACTCTACAATACGTTCAACTATGCGCCGTAGTCCGTGTTCAACACCATTGCTATACATGGATCTAGGATCAACCCTGACTATATACCGATTTCTAGTCAAGGCCGGGGTGGGGATAGCGGTGCGCACCAACTCGAATGTTATGCCATCCTCAACAGAACGAGAAGCTGCTGTGGAGGATGTACCCGGAATTGAATAAGGGGGTATATTTGAGGAAGGTACTATTGTGGGGTTGTGTCGTAAGACGTAGAAGGTTGGGGCTCTATTACTGGTGGTCTAACAACCGGCTCAATCCTGGCGCGCTTTATACCTGACGTGGTGGGCTCTTCATCATGCCTCCGCTTTGAACTGGCGTGCTACAGGTATCGCTGGTGAGGATTCGTCAGCGGGGATGGATTCTGTAGCCTGCACGGTCAACGGGTTCGTCTGTGATATCGATGATGGGGTGCTGTACATCGTCGTCATTCACGGTTCTGTGGAAGAAAACAAAATATAAGGAGCAGCACTCAAAATTTGTAATATTTTGTAAATGACCCACTTAGGTGTGACGTGTTAGAGATGGAATCTGTAGAAAAATTCAGGTTCACAAGCCCCTCCACATGTATTATATCTGGCCTACAGGATGTGGAAAAACTGTATTTATGCTTAAAATCATTAAAGATAAGGGGAGATGTTCTCAAAATTTGTGCATAAAGTAATATGGTGCTATTCGACGTATCAGTGTTCAACGAGTACCAAGATGAAATTTTGTCCACAAGGGGTCTATGACGTTAATTCGTTAAAAGGTAATGACATACAGTTATTGTAATTGACGATCTCATGTTGGAAATGGATAAAACGTTTGCCGAGACATTTACAGTGTTCTCCCACCATCTTAACATAAGCGTATTCTTCATCAAAATCTATTTTTCAAAAATAGATACATGCGCGATGTGTCGCTAAATACACAATATCTAGTCTTATTCGCACAACGTAGAGATGTGTATCACAAATTGGGGTATTAGCCAATCAAATGTTCCCGAATCAGCGTAAGGAGTTTTTGGAGGTTTATAAAGAGGCCACAAACCAGCGTTATGGATATTTGCTTTGTGACCTTCACCCGCGAAACACGTTTAGGGTGCTTCTAAGAACGAATATATTCCCAAGCGAACCTGAAACGGTGTATATTCCAGAATGACAAATAGGCTGAAGAAATATCGTGAATTAATAAAAATCTATCAACGATTGCCCCGGCACTGCAACAGATGTTTGTTAAAAATATCGACTCTGACTTTTTAAAATGCATCTGTGAAATCTGTCTTAATGTTATAAAATGTAATGTGCCAATGAAACCCTCTCAGAAGGCTCGCTTACGTCGTTACAAGAACATAATACGAGCGCTCGCTCATAAAAGTCAAACTGTGGGTAAGAAAAAGCGAATTATTGTACAAAGAGGAGGATCATTCCTACCCATCTTATTTTCAGTTTTGGGTCCTTTACTGACTAGATTAATATAATGAAGAAGGTGGTTGTGATTCCGCACGAGGTGTATGCTTCATTGCAAAGTTCAAAGATTCCAGACACGGCTCTAGAACCCCGTAAAAGTAGGCTTAAAAGAATGGAAAGCGAGTTGCTAGCCCTATTAAACAGTGAAAAGTCACCTGATGAGAAAAGGATCTTGTACCAAGAGGCTTTGCAGAAATTTCTTCATGAGTACGAAGATTATAAGAATCCTACAGAGCTCCCCGTGGTTATTAGGCACAGCGCGAGTAGTGCTGAGCATGGCGACACAGGACCTGGCCCACGTTAGAGATGACCAACCAAAGAACAACGGAACACAACACATCGAACATGTGCTAAAAAACAGCCTCCCACATACATTGAGGAATAAAGGCTTAAGTCTTTATAATCTATTGAGTGAGGACCCCATCATACAGTGGGCCGATACAGGCGAGGTCATTGTTGAAGGAACAAGGGTACAAGGATCCAATATCGTTGATATTGTTCATGATCTGGTGAGAAAGTGGGACAGACCCTCACCAACAGGATGGAAGCATATTAAAGCAAGACTACAACAAATAAATGTCCCCAAAACATTGATAGGTAATCTGAATAGGTTAAAAGACTTGGATCAAGTCTCGCATGTGTCACAACTGAGTACGCCATCGCCCCCAGCAGCGTCTCTGAAGAGGAGAAAGAAGAGAACAAACGGCCAACCTTATCCACGTGTCTCTAAAATACGCAAATGGCTAACATATTAAGTAAACGCTATTATGACATTTCTAACCCCGCCTCCTATGGTGGCGTTAATAGACTGTACAGAGGTGTTTACGGTGTAAGGAAAAAAGATGTTGAGCGGTTTTTGTGGGAACAGGATGCTTATACACTTCATAAACCGGTGAGAAAAGGGTTTAAAACAGTCAAGACAACCGCGGATTCGATTGACTCTATTTGGCAGGCGGATTTAACAGACATGCAAAGATATTCAGTGTATAATGACGGATACCGCAACATCATATTCATAATAGATGTATGCTCTAGATATCTGTGGCTAATTCCCCTGAAAAATAGATCGTCTGAAACAGTTGCTAAAGCCACCAAAACGTTGATGTTAAAAGAATATAGGGTTCCTGGCTATTTTTGTATGGATTTATAGGTCGCGCTTTTCAGAACATGGTGACAGAGTTTAATATCAGTTACTACACTAGCAGTTCTATACATAAGGCCTCTTTTGCTGAAAGAGTTCAACGTACCATAAAGGAGCGCATGCATCGCTATTTTACACATAAAAACACATACAGATATATAAACGTTCTCGGTTCATTGGCTTCATCATAAAACTATTCACACCATCGTACGATTGGCACAACGCCTAACGAAATTTTAGAAAGAGGTGCGCTGCCAGAGGTGACAAGAGGAGCACCGCCACCACACTCTACACATTTCAAAATCAATGATTATGTAAGGCTATCACGTTCGGGAAATAAATTCGCGAAGGGATTTGAGCAAGGATGGACACGTGAGATTTTTAAAGTTCATGTTATGAGATGAGATATAAAGGTGAGATAATGATGTATTACGTTGAAGATTTGAATGGGGAAGAGATCGCTCGAGGCTTTTACGGCGAGGAGTTGCAGAAAGTGACATTTAATTTAGGAAAAAGTGTATTTAAAAATTAAAAAAATTTAGGCAGCAAAGGTACAGGAAAGAGAAAAATGTACCTGGTGAAATGGCTGGGTTACCCAGAAAGCTTCAACATCTATGTAAAAGCTGCTGCAATAATGAAGCTTAATTAGTTTGCAACATGGCACCTAGCCACTTCTATGTCACACTCCCGTCCTCTTCTTCTCTGTCTGTACATCCTAACAACACCCTGACCAGCTTTGTGACAGAACTCCACGGACCCATTGAATTGGAGCGTGATTAGTATGAGGTGGGCTTATGTGAACTCCATTTAGTCTCCAAATTTTTAACTCTTGAAAATGAGCAAATCATATTTCTGATCCTTAGAAGAATCGATGAGTGCGTTCAGTCCTGCTCGGTGAGGAACAGTACTATAGCACAAATGTATCGCTAGGAATCGGGCATTATGATACAGCCATGGACATTGTGACCGGGTTAAACAAGAGTCTTGAAAAGTCGTATCTGACAAACGATTTACTTTTTGAAGTCGTAAACATATACACGCCTGCATGCACACTGAAGTTAAAGTCAACGCTTAGTAGAAATATTAAAGATAAAGAGCTGTTCACAATTTTGGCTGAGGGCCGATATAGCACAGCTCTCCAAAGAGATACCTTTCACGAGGCAGAGCATGACTTGTCCAGCTTCATGTATCAATTGAACATGGAGAAACTGGGTGAAAGCTCTCCGCCCCCAGACATGCGCTATATTTACAGCAATATCGTAACGCACCAATTTGTTGGGGACACCCAGGCGCGCCTGCTGCGCATTGCAAACATCCCCAACCATACAGGGAAAAGTTTGAGCATTACATATGACAAGCCCCATTATGTGAATGTTGCGACTAATCTATTAACCAACATCTCGATATATATAAGAACGATTGAGGGAAAAAATTTCTCATTCGGTGATGGGAGCTTGACAGTGAAACTATACTTTCGCCGTTTATAATGACTCGAAGGCCATTCACAGTCTACCGAGGAGTGAGATACCAGCGTGGGAGTGGACTTGGATCCATTTTTACATCCATACTACGCACCGCTGTCCCACTGTTGAAGAAGGGTGCCAGGTGCCTAGGGAGGAAGGCGTTATAAACAGGTTTTAACGCGGCAGAAGACATAATGGGCGGAACTAAGCCTAAAGAAGCTCTAAACAAACATTTAAAACGTACACGGGACGAAATCATCAAACATGCAAAGAGAAAAATGCGTGGTGGCGGAAAGAAGAGATCTGCCAGGAAGAAGGGGTTACCATCACGTGGCGCTAAACATAAAAGGAAATGGAAAAAGAAGTGCTCTAAGCGTATGAAACCTATGGCTGATCATTTTTTTAACTGATATAAGCTGAGGACACTACTATCACGAATCATAGGCTGACTAATACTTGTCGAGGGAGGTGGCACTACTTCTGACTCGTCATGGCGCGTTTCATCCATCCGTGTAGTTCACAATGCTGTAAATCGGAACTGTTCCTCTTTGATATGCCCCCCACTCAGGTCTCTATTGAGCATAGCGACTTTATTACAATTAACCCATTAAACACAATTAGTTCGCCCAGTGTCCCTATAGAATTCGTGATACCCAGCTCAGGCCCTTACTTTTTTGACCCGAGCTGTATGCAAGTGTACGCTAAACTGCGTATAGCCCATTCTGATGGAACGGACTGCGATGATAGTTACTCTGCCTACCCTGAAACCAACTTTTTACACTCCATATTTAGCCAGTGTGAAGTGTATTTAAATCAGGTTAACATCTCGGCAGGAACGGGATACTACCACCTACGCGCCTACCTGGAAAAAGTCCTCAACTTTTCAAAAGAAGGAAAGGACACCTTTTTAACCGCCGAGGGGTATTACCACACTAAAGATGAAAATGGAATAAAGGATAAATTTTATAATTCTAAAAAAAAGATATATGAATGTTTTGGACGCCTGCATACAGATTTCACATTCCAGGAAAAACTGCTTATGAACGGGGTGGATATGAAGTTGAAGCTTTTCCGCACGATTCCTGAGATCTGCATAAATCTGGGGGCTGATCAAGAAGAGGGCGCGAAACCCGTTGTGATTCACATCATGGAGACGTATTTGCGTATTCGCCGAGTGAAATTAAGTTCCCCGAAACAAATTGAAATTGAGAAAACTTAATACACGCCACAGTAAAATACCCAATTAACAGAGTACAGATCAATCTATACACGGTGCCCGCCGGGTTTGCCTCGAAGCAACTAGAAAACGTGGCCCTTGGAGTCCTACCTAAAAGGATATTAATTGAAATGCATGACCACGCCTCGTCGAATGGAAAATATGAAAAGAGTGCCTTTAAATTCGAGAATTTCGGCCATAAAAATATTACTCTATACGAAAGTGGCATCGCTTTGGGAGGGACCATGATTACGTACTACTCATCAGAAGCTGTGTTCCCGCTCTGCGCGAGAGCATATAGTAGTCTGGCTCATAATACAGGCGCCTGTGACGAACTTGCGTTTGGTGTAACGCAGAAAGAATTTGTCGAAGAATTTAACATTTATTCATTTGATATTACGCCACAGCACAGTAGGAATATCTCAGTCAGGTTGGAATTTGCCAAGCCTTAGACGCGCCTATAAGTGTACTCGTGTACCTCGAATCACAGGCACTAATAGAAGTTGATCGTTTCAAGAACGTCGTCACAGACTTTTAAAATGGACGCGAATACACTCCAGAGAGTAATGAAATGTGACCGTTTCATACGCTCAAAATTTATCGGTGTGTTTGCTGAGAATGAAATATTGAAGCTGTCAAGTACGAGAAACTGGTACGGGATTATCGTTAACACCGACAGCGTAGGTGGTGACGGGATTCATTGGTTTGCAATCTATTTTAAAAATAGGGAAAGAATGTACTATTTTGATTCACTCGGCATTCAGCCCTGGAATGATTCTGTGATTGTGCAGTTTATTGTGCAATTACATGTACCTGAGATTGTTTGGAATCCATACCGTTTTCAAGGATATTATAGCGAAACGTGCGGCTTGTATTACATTTCATTTCTCCTGCACATGTCACGTGGGAAGGGATTTATAAATTTTTTTAAATTATTCGATTTGTGCGACACAGAGATGAACGATAAAAGTGTATGCAGACAGATAAAAGAAAGGTTCCCATATGTTAGCACCCGCTGTATTGTGTAAAGTTGTATATACATTTCTAATTGTAAAATGTAGCCATTAAGACTTATTTAACAGACATTGGTTCAACTTTGTACATGTTTCCTTCCATTTAATAAATGAAAATACAATGTGTTTTGTTCTTAACCTCCAAAATACTTACATTAGTTCATTAGTTCCTCGATGACCTGGCACTCGCTGGACCGAATGTAAGCCAATACCTCGACTTCTGTATTCAGGTCACTGGGTTGGCTGTGCGGAGAAGCATCCATATCATTTATTCCCTTTTCATCAAAAGTAGCTATAACACGATCAAGTTCCGCACCGGTCCTATAAGGTTAAGTAAAAATAAAGAGCTGCAATAAGAGAAAATGCCACGAATTTAAATGCAGATAATTCTTAAAAGTTTTAGTAATTTAAAAATCCTACAGCGGTGCTGAATTATCGAGAAAAATATTATTAAAGCTCCACCTATATATATATATATATATATATATATATATATATGCCGAAATAATCACGATGGAAACAGTCAATAATTAAAAGCATAATGGGATTAATTTTTACGTTGTAGAAAAATTCAGAATAAAGCTAGGTTAGACGAACAGCAAATTGTAACCATAAGCATATATCCTGGGGTTAATTTTTCTTTGTAGGAAAACTCGGAATAAAGCTACGTTAGGCACTTATAAGTTATCATTGAATGAGCCGCAGAATATAGTTACTTACATTTTAACAGTCTTCATTGAACGGTTTTTGCATTTCGTTACAATTTTCCGTAACAATCTGGGTAGATAAATTTCCTCCTGATCTACAGCTTTGAAAATTAGGCGCATTGCGTGAGCATAAAAATCTTCATCTTCAAACAAATCGGGAGAATTGCAGAGCGATAACTGACTCATAGTGTATATTTGAAAAGCACTAAGCGAAAAAATATACGAACTGCTCCCTTTTATAAAGGGGGCTTGTGACCAACCCACAAAACACAATCGTTAGTTTCCTATTGGCTAGCGGTGAATTTTGGGCGTCGCTTGAAGCGTAGGCCTGCATAGCGGCCAAACAGAGATCCTGGGATCCGCCCACAGGGCTGTGATTGGTTGTCCCGTGAAATCTGGGGCGTGTCAGATACAGAGAGAGAGAG
>JAJOZX010000131.1:1455000-1477500 GCA_023014485.1 Bathynomus jamesi
ACAAGATGTTTACACGAATTTTTAGATGAACTTTTTTCCGGAATTGTACATATATAGGCTCGCCTTTGCTTTCCGCCCGAATCGTTCATTCAGGCGAAGGTCAAGCTTTACACTCCACCTTAGCCCTACTTTTAAACGGAGAAACATATATATATATATATACACGGTGTCCAAAAAAAACTAAACACGCAAATTAATAATATGTATGCGTTCTCATAAGTTTGAATATAATAATTAAGATTTCTTATTCCAATAAATTTAATGCAAATTTATATTATTATTTGAAAAATTGTTCAATATGGGAACCATTTTGTTCTATACACTTAACCAAACGCGATCGCCACTCGTCCACGCACTTGTCTACATAATTTTGTGAAACTCTTTCCCAACCATCTATGAGTCTCCGTCTTAAATCATTTAAATCTTCAATATTCTGCCCAGGTATGTAAACCTTAGAAGATAGAGCTTCCCATATGCCATAATCCATTGGTGTAAGGTCAGGGCTATTTGCTGGCCAATTTTCGGGCTCGATAAAACTAACCTCCTGAGCTCTGAGGTACTCTATTGTCTGACGAGCTCTGTGTGCTGGTGCGCCATCTTGCTGAAAAGTGAAATCATTACCACATCTGGCTTGCATATCTTCCAGATAAATCGGCAAAACATGATTAATGTAGTAGTTTGCATTAATCCTGGCTCGAGGTGCAATAAAAACTAAACGAGATTTGCCCATCTTCGATACGCACGCACCCACCATCACACCTTGAGAAACTCTTGCCGTTTCTTTCAACAAACATTCAGGACTAACATCTTTTTTTCTATCCGCCCTTGAGTAAACCCTATCATTTTGATTGTTTATTGGAGGAGTTATATGGTAGATCTTCTCATCTGAAAACCAGATTTTTTATACCGATCTGTCATCTGGAAATCGCTCTAAAAGTTCTCGTGCACACATTACGTCTCTGTTTATTAGCTTGTGTCAATTTATGTACACGCTGCCTTTTATAACAATGAAGATTTAAATCATTTTTAGCAATGTTGAAAACACTTCCACGAGAAATTCCAAGTTCATGGGAAATCTTACGACTGCTGAGATGTGTACCAAGATTATTTTCTTGACTAAGAATGAGTGCTTCGAGCTGTCGAATATTTTCATCAGTCCTTGCGGTACGAGGACGCCCGCTTCCTTCACGTCTATCTGCCGAACCAGTTTCATCTATTTTTTTTATCAGATAGTTCACGCCAGATTGTGTCCAATCTTTATTAGGAAACTCTTGCATCATTCTTCTTGCACCCCATCTTTTAGATAATCTTAAGTTTTTTATTAAAATTTTGTCTTCTTCATCATATGACGGCATCAGGGGTCACTCAAACCTATGGAAAATAAAAACGTTAATTTGCAAGCTCCATTTATATTATACCAAAATGATAAATTATATGAATATATCTCAATAATTATTAATTATTATTATAAATATTATTCATTATTATTATAATTATTAACTATTATGTTCACATTTCAAATTATAAAAAAAATTATAGCTTATTAAAAAACGGAGTCCAAAAAAATCGGCGTGTTTAGTTTTTTGGGGCACCGTGTATATATATATATGAGAGAGAGAGAGAGCGAGGGAAATAAACAAACAGATAAACAACATGATCGAGTGCTGCAATAACCGGATCCCCTGGTTGCCCCTACGAACCGTGGAAGGATGTTTACACTCCACCTTAGACCTACGGTTTAACACGGATCATTAGGTCACCCTGGCTAGCAACCGCGGAAGGACGCGCCGCCGCCGGGTCTCGAACCCGCCTACACTCCACCTGAGACTTACAGTTTAACGCGGTCGCCGGAGCCCGACGCATATAATCTTAATATTTTCTGGGCGTATAGACGGGTGTGTACGTGCCAAACGAAGTATACACTGTGCCAACTGGCTGATGATGCCTGGAGGCACTGGCTGATTAAGCCGTCTGGCTGATTACGGGCCCTATAAGACAACGGCAGCTCGGCTGAAGTGTTAATATGCGCTTGGCTCCTGTCAAGCGATCACCTCTCCTCCTCTCTCTCTCTCCTCTCTCTTAGGTTAGGTATACCCCTTTTGGGGGTGAGGCCGTCCCAACTTATCCCCCAAAGAGGTCTCCCCCAGCGGGAGTTCATTGCAACTTGGGGGATAACTCCGCCTCCAAGTTGCATATCCCCTTGTTGCTCTTGTAGCAACCCCCTCCCCCTTTAGGGGGTGCCTTGCAACAAGAGGGAAGGGGGTTGGCACTCTGGATGCCTTGCAACAAAGGGGAGAGTGGTTGGCACTCTTGCAACATTTGCAATTGCATTGCACTCGTCTATTTTGCAGGCACACTACTTACCTATAAGATCTGTAGCACGTGGAACAGGCTACCTTCAGAAGTTGTAAACAGTTCCTCTGTGGATCAGTTCAAGGAAAGGTTAGACCGAATCTTGCGCACTATTTGAGGATGTGTGTTACTGTCTTCTGGGGTGGCTGTTCGAGAAGCTAGCTGTGACAATGTGTAGGAATTTTTCCCTGGCATCAGTTGCCATTGGTACCTCCTCGGTATGGTCCGCAAGGCCTTTTGAGGTACTTCTTGTCCTTGTAACTCCTTGTAACTCTCTCTCTCTCTCTATATTTTAATTCTTTTTATTACTTTTTTTCATATTCGCTCAGACTGAAGCAGCAAAAGGAAGCGCTTGAAACGGAAGTTGTTCTCCGTCAGGAAAAACTGGAACGAAGACTGTTAGAACTGCACCGACTTCAAGAACCATCTGAAAATGCTGTTCGGGAAAGTCACCTGAAAGATACGCAAACACTAATTAAAAAGTGGAGCCATCTGGCTGGGGATGAGGAGGCGAAAAGTCAGTTGGCAATGCTGGGAAAACAAGTAAGAATTTGAAATAAACAGCGTAGAAAGGAGTTTTGTAAATGTCAATTTTTGGTCAATAAGATTACTCTCTCTCTCTCTCTCTCTCTCTCTCTCTCTCTCTCTCTCCTCTCTCTCTCTCTCTCTCTCTCTCTATCTCTCTTCAATTGATAAAAACTTAAGTGCAAGATTATCAAAGCATTTAAAGTATTATATACAGCATTAAAAACAGAACGTATCGTGGAATTTTTTTTATTCAGATATAATGTAACAGTAGATTCAACACATGCTATCAAGTTTTAGATATATTTATTGTAACACGGAACTGCGACAATTAATTCGAGATAATGCCACCCGTCTGGTTCATTAGCTGAAAACAAATGCAGGTACCAGCATCTTTCATCTCACATCTCTGACATTTCTGGCACTTTCACAGGCTAGTGTAATTCACAGTACATATAGGGTAATATGTACTGAGGATAATAACCCAAACTTTAAGGGTATCTACACCACGCCAACACTATATACAATTTAGGGTGGAGCGAAAAATACGTTTTTCAAGTATGAAGTTCTAATAGTGATTAAAAGTTGCATTTAGTGGACGATATATACCTGCCAAAATATGAGTTCATTTGTTTAATATTTTCAGCTGCCACCAGGGGGCTAAAGTTAACACAATTTTGGGTAAAAAGGAAAAAATGCTTCTATTTTAGGTTTATCAAACTATTATAAAAGTTTATCTTAGAATTATCTAATAGTTTGATTAAGATTCGTAAATGATAAGAATTCGTTTTGTAAAAATGCTTTTGCATATGCTTAATATCTTCAGCTGCCACAAGAGGGCTGAAGTTAACTTAAAAATGACAATTAAGTATGATTCTGTATTTACTTGAAAAAGAGAACAGTAATAAATTAGGATGTCTCTCCTCCTTTATACTGGCTTGAGACAGTTAAGAAACGTTATTTCGTGCCTTAGCGGAGTTACCACCCTTTCCCCAACCAACCTCCCTCTAGAAAGGGTTCTTGCTGAAGACTATTTAGTAATTTGCTTTTGTGTCAAATTTTGGCTGTTTTTTCCTTGATTCTAATGTAGCACGAATCCAACCGTCTCTGTTTGTAGGTCCGCAGACTGATCCAGCAGCGTCTGCAACGAGCTTGACGCATCTCTCTACGGCTTGTGTATGACATGGAAACTGAAAAAATTCTGAATGAAGAGTAGTACCATGTTTGATGCCTGATTCAATATCATCAAGAGAAACTCCTTTGGTTATCGATGGTTCTGCTATCTGAAAATCTTGCCACATAATGAGATCTGTATAGTCTTTGACATAAAAATTTATTTCTGGCACCTTAAAATACCTGATAACATCTGTTTCTTGAATGCATGCCCTTGCTTTTATGATAAGCCTAAATCCCAACTGACGCACATGCTCCCTTTCATCAGCTATCATTGCAATGAGAATGTTTTCTTGATTTGCGTAATAAGCATTTCGCTGAATGACTGAGTCATGTACTCTCCTAAGCTCTTCACGGAGATACCGGCTTCTTGCAATCATATGCCACATATGTTTAGCACCATATTGGCATAATGGTTTACGCTTTATCTGAAACCACATTGGTGCGTATACCCTAACAATGAAAGTAGCTAATTCTTGTAAATTGCCTGAAGGATTCTCTGTGCTTGCATATAACCGCAGAGTCCTGTTTGCTGTGGTGAGCCACCTTGAATGTGATATATTGCCTGGACTCTTATGACTAAGACTCTTTGAGAATGTTCCACTTGATATACCCTTGTGAATTTCAAGAAGGTATTTCTGGTCAGTACTTATGTCATCTACATCAACTTCACACATGTCCTCTTGAATTTCAATGGGTTTGAAGTTAACTATGGGAAGCTTTTCACAGTCTGAAAGTGCTCGGCCAATTTCTCCTGAAAATGCTCTTGGTCCAGTAGTGGTACCATCCAAGTGATGAAACAGATGGCGCAATGGAAGTTCATTAAGGTGTAAAAGGCATATCAGCCACTGCAATGGCTTATTAAAGGCTTCTTCCAGTAATCTTATTGTGCCTCCAATACTACCAGTGTTAACCACTGTCGAATCACAGCCAACTGCAACGATGTTCCCTATATCAACATTCCTTTCTTTCAAGCAATTCACTAGCGCTGTGCAAATGTATTTAGCTTTGCCACTGGAAGGTGTCACATGTGCAAAGTACAGAGAGTGTGGTTCAGATATTATGCTGATATGCTCTTCGCGTTTGGTTCTTTGGTGGTTAGAGCCATAACTCTCCTGGAATTGAATCATTGTTTTATCCTTTCTGCCATCAAAGTATAATCCCCGCATGGTTTTTGGCTGTCCTATCTGTTGTAGTTCCTTTCTCTGTTTTTGTCTTTCACGTCTTAGCTTACTTCTGTCTATAATATTCCCTTTGTCTTCGGGAGTAACAATTTTAAGATCTGCCAATACTGCAGAAGCAATAGCAGCCCCAGCTCTGTCCGACATTTTAAATCTATCACAAGTAATTGCTAATGAAGGCAGTGGCTCACGCATCTGTTTTTCTGATATTACATATTGAGTCGAGGTTGTATCTTCCTCATTATCTTCAGATATCTCTTCTAGTTGTTGAAGTTCACTTGTCTCTGTTTCGATTTGTAAGTTGGACGTATTGGTTATAGCAGCACTAGTTGTTTGTGAGGATTCCAGACGTGCTTTTTCCATTTCCTTTCGATGTTCTCTTGCTTGTAATCGTCTTGTGTGTGCTATGTCAATGCTTCCTATCACCATTATTCTGCGTGTTCGTTGGTCATTTAAAAAATCCTGCTCTTTTGGAGGGACTTTCTTACTCTTTTCACATGAGCATCTCCTAAACTCCTTACATTTGCAGGTGCAGATGTCAAACAAAGTGCATTTTGAAGAGTTTTCAAATTCTTCAAGCTGATTTTTGTACTTAGGCTGATCCTTGCGTGACTTGTATGGCTTTAATAAGGACCTGTATTTATCATGGTACACTCGCATCATCTGTAAAACGCGTGTATGTGAAACTATTGGCAAAGAGGCCTTCTTCCAAATATTTTCTACCTTTTTGGAAACTGCCTCTGCTATTTCAGAAAATGAAGACTCCTTGTTATTCATCTGCTCCTTCACTAAATGTTTTGTGAACAGGTAATCTTTCATAATGCAGTTATAAGTTGGTAGTTGCATATCACTCATCTCACAAGGTACTTCAAATATGGCACACTTCATATGTTCTCTAGTGAAATGTTTATATTTAGTATTTGATGCCATAATATTTTAAGAAAAATTCACAATCACAAAATATCATGTAACATCAAAACATTATATAATTAATATATATAATATATTTTATAAGTATATATAATATATTATATAAATATATAATATATTATATAAATAAACTAAAATTATATAATATATTATATAAATAAACTAAAATTATATAATATATTATATAAATAAACTAAAATTATATAATATATTATATAAATAAACTAAAATTATATAATACATTATAACAAGCATTTTATAATAAAATCAATATTATCTCTATATAAATCACTTTAAAATAAAGTTTTATAATTTTCCGATCATATTAAAAAACTCTCCGATCAACTGAGCGACTAGGCCTACTACCTAAGAAGAAAAGTGTTAACACACTGTTCTAATGACTCACAGAAAGAAATTCCTTCACACCAAAACCCTCCCCCACAACCCTCCCCAAACCCTCCCCCACAACATTCAGTGTAGTCTCAACATGACTGAGTTACTCTAAATTGTGTTAACTTTAGCTCTCTTGAGGCAGCTGAAGATATTAAGCATATGAAAAGACATTTTTACAAAACAAATTCCTATCATTTACGAATCTTAATCAAACTATTAGATAATTCTAAGATAAAATTTTATAATGTTTGACAAACCTAAAATAGAAGCATTTTTTTCCTTTTTACACAAAATTGTGTTAAGTTTAGCCCCCTGGTGGCAGCTGAAAATTTTAAACAAATGAACTCATATTTTGGCAGGCATATTTCGTCCACTAAATGCAACTTTCAATCACTATTAGAACTTCATACTAGAAAGAAAGTATTTTTCGCTCCACCCTAATATACATATATATGTATATATGTATATATATATATATATATATATATATATATATATATATATATATATATATATATATTTTAGTGGTGGACCGGATGTCAGTTTTTCAACATCTGCGGATGCGGATTTTTTTATTTCAATATCCGCGGATGCGGATATTTAGTTTATCTATCAATATAATATAGAATTATGAATATAAGACATAATTTTTCAAATTTCGTGATATTACTATTGTGGCAGGCAACGCATAAGAATTAACATTAATATTAATGTTTTCATTATGATAAAAATAACAACTTTCTCAAGAGTTTCAGCCACAGAAAATTCAATGAAACAAGTTTCATTCAATTTTCTCTGTTACCAAGTATTTATATTTTGAGGTTTATATATTTGTTTGTTCATTAATAATTAATACTTTACATGAAATGTACATGACTGGCCCTTATAGCTACTTTATAAGCTAATTTAATTGTAAATTGCATAATTTATTAGAGGTAATATCCGTATAACATCCGCAGTCAGAAGAGCAGATGTGGATATTAAAAATGACGCGGATGTCCGCATATGTATATTAAGTGCCTCGGTGGTGTAGTGGTTAGCGTCGCTGACTACGAATCCATCGGCCCCGGGATCGAGGCCCGGTGACGGCAGCCGGCGCGCAGCAAAACCCAGCTGTCATCCTTTCACACAATAAAGAAAGTGGTTGGTAGATAAATAGGTACCCTGGGTGGCCTAGTGATTAAGACGCTGGGCTGCTGGTGGGGCGTGGTTCGGATTCCAAGTTAAACTGTAGGTCTAATGGGGAGTGAAAAGCTTGACCTTCGTCAGAATGAACAATTCGGGCGGAAGCTAACCAAAGGTTATATATATATATAGGTGTGTGTATATACACAAACTCAGAATGGTCCCCTGAGAAACATATATGTTAAACACGGACCGTGCATGGAATAAGGAACTCTTCTGGAAAATTACATCCACTATAGTTCGAATAAGTAATGAAAAGAAAACACTATAGTATTTTTCACTTATCATTACTTATTCAAACTATAGTGGATGTAATTTCTCAGAAGGGTTCCTTGTTCCATGCACGGTCTGTGTTTAACAAATATATATGTGTGTGTATATATATGTGTGTATATATATATATATTATATGTGTGTGTGTGTGTGTGTGTATATATATATTAGGGTGGAGCGAAAAATACTTTTTTTCTAGTATGAAGTTCTAATAGTGATTATAAGTTGCAATTAGTAGACGAAATATGCCTGCCAAAATATGTGTTCATTTGTTTAAAACTTTCAGCTGCCACCAGGGGTCTAAAGTTAACACAATTTTGTGTAAAAAGGAAAAAAATGCTTCTATTTTAGGTTTGTCAAACTATTATAAAATTTTATCTTAGAATTATCTAATAGATTGACTAAGATTCTTAAATGATAGGAATTCGTTTTGTAAAAATGCCTTTTCATATGCTTAATATCTTCAGCTGCCACAAGAGAGCTGAAGTTAACACAATTTAGAGTAACGGGGTCATGTTGAGACTGCACTGAATGTTGTGGGGGAGGGTTTGGGGAGGGTTGTGGGGGAGGGTTTGGGGAGGGTTGTGGGGGAGGGTTTTGGTGTGAAGGAATTTCTTTCTGTGAGTCATTAGAACAGTGTGTTAACACTTGTCTTCTTCGGTAGTAGGCCTAGTCGCTCAGTTGATCGGAGAGTTTTTAATATGATCGGAATATTATAAAACTTTATTTTAAAGTGATTTATATAGAGATAATATTGATTTTATTATAAAATGCTTGTTATAATGTATTATATAATTTTAGTTTATTTATATAATATATTATATATTTACATAATATATTATATATACTTATAAAATATATTATATATATTAATTATATAATGTTTTCATGTTACAGGATATTTTGTGATTGTGAATTTTTCTTAAAAATATTATGGCATCAAATACTAAATATAAACATTTCACTAGAGAACATATGAAGTGTGCCATATTTGAAGTACCTTGTGAGATGAGTGATATGCAACTACCAGGGGTCTAAAGTTAACACAATTTTGTGTAAAAAGGAAAAAAATGCTTCTATTTTAGGTTTGTCAAACTATTATAAAATTTTATCTTAGAATTATCTAATAGATTGACTAAGATTCTTAAATGATAGGAATTCGTTTTGTAAAAATGCCTTTTCATATGCTTAATATATTCAGCTGCCACAAGAGAGCTGAAGTTAACACAATTTAGAGTAACGGGGTCATGTTGAGACTGCACTGAATGTTGTGGGGGAGGGTTTGGGGAGGGTTGTGGGGGAGGGTTTGGGGAGGGTTGTGGGGGAGGGTTTTGGTGTGAAGGAATTTCTTTCTGTGAGTCATTAGAACAGTGTGTTAACACTTGTCTTCTTCGGTAGTAGGCCTAGTCGACCAGTTGATCGGAGAGTTTTTAATATGATCGGAATATTATAAAACTTTATTTTAAAGTGATTTATATAGAGATAATATTGATTTTATTATAAAATGCTTGTTATAATGTATTATATAATTTTAGTTTATTTATATAATATATTATATATTTACATAATATATTATATATACTTATAAAATATATTATATATATTAATTATATAATGTTTTCATGTTACAGGATATTTTGTGATTGTGAATTTTTCTTAAAAATATTATGGCATCAAATACTAAATATAAACATTTCACTAGAGAACATATGAAGTGTGCCATATTTGAAGTACCTTGTGAGATGAGTGATATGCAACTACCAACTTATAACTGCATTATGAAAGATTACCTGTTCACAAAACATTTAGTGAAGGAGCAGATGAATAACAAGGAGCCTTCATTTTCTGAAATAGCAGAGGCAGTTTCCAAAAAGGTAGAAAATATTTGGAAGAAGGCCTCTTTGCCAATAGTTTCACATACACGCGTTTTACAGATGATGCGAGTGTACCATGATAAATACAGGTCCTTATTAAAGCCATACAAGTCACGCAAGGATCAGCCTAAGTACAAAAATCAGCTTGAAGAATTTGAAAACTCTTCAAAATGCACTTTGTTTGACATCTGCACCTGCAAATGTAAGGAGTTTAGGAGATGCTCATGTGAAAAGAGTAAGAAAGTCCCTCCAAAAGAGCAGGATTTTTTAAATGACCAACGAACACGCAGAATAATGGTGATAGGAAGCATTGACATAGCACACACAAGACGATTACAAGCAAGAGAACATCGAAAGGAAATGGAAAAAGCAGGTCTGGAATCCTCACAAACAACTAGTGCTGCTATAACCAATACGTCCAACTTACAAATCGAAACAGAGACAAGTGAACTTCAACAACTAGAAGAGATATCTGAAGATAATGAGGAAGATACAACCTCGACTCAATATGTAATATCAGAACAACAGATGCGTGAGCCACTGCCTTCATTAGCAATTACTTGTGATAGATTTAAAATGTCGGACAGAGCTGGGGCTGCTATTGCTTCTGCAGTATTGGCAGATCTTAAAATTGTTACTCCCGAAGACAAAGGGAATATTATAGACAGAAGTAAGCTAAGACGTGAAAGACAAAAACAGAGAAAGGAACTACAACAGATAGGAGAGCCAAAAACCATGCGGGGCTTATACTTTGATGGCAGAAAGGACAAAACAATGATTCAAGTCCAGGAGAGTGATGGCTCTAACCACCAAAGAACCAAACGCGAAGAGCATATCAGCATAATATCTGAACCACACTCTCTGTACTTTGCACATGTGACACCTTCCAGTGGCAAAGCTAAATACATTTGCACAGCGCTAGTGAATTGCTTGAAAGAAAGGAATGTTGATATAGGGAACATCGTTGCAGTTGGCTGTGATTCGACAGTGGTTAACACTGGTAGTATTGGAGGCACAATAAGATTACTGGAAGAAGCCTTTAATAAGCCATTGCAGTGGCTGATATGTCTTTTACACCTTAATGAACTTCCATTGCGCCATCTGTTTCATCACTTGGATGGTACCACTACTGGACCAAGAGCATTTTCAGGAGAAATTGGCCGAGCACTTTCAGACTGTGAAAAGCTTCCCATAGTTAACTTCAAACCCATTGAAATTCAAGAGGACATGTGTGAAGTTGATGTAGATGACATAAGTACTGACCAGAAATACCTTCTTGAAATTCACAAGGGTATATCAAGTGGAACATTCTCAAAGAGTCTTAGTCATAAGAGTCCAGGCAATATATCACATTCAAGGTGGCTCACCACAGCAAACAGGACTCTGCGGTTATATGCAAGCACAGAGAATCCTTCAGGCAATTTACAAGAATTAGCTACTTTCATTGTTAGGGTATACGCACCAATGTGGTTTCAAATAAAGCCTAAACCATTATGCCAATATGGTGCTAAACATATGTGGGATATGATTGCAAGAAGCCGGTATCTCCGTGAAGAGCTTAGGAGAGTACATGACTCAGTCATTCAGCGAAATGCATATTACGCAAATCAAGAAAACATTCTCATTGCAATGATAGCTGATGAAAGGGAGCATGTGCGTCAGTTGGGATTTAGGCGTATCATAAAAGCAAGGGCATGCATTCAAGAAACAGATGTTATCAGGTATTTTAAGGTGCCAGAAATAAATTTTTATTCCAAAGACTATACAGATCTCATTATGTGGCAAGATTTTCAGATAGCAGAACCACCGATAACCAAAGGAGTTTCTCTTGATGATATTGAATCATGCATCAAACATGATACTACTCTTCATTCAGAATTATTTCAGTTTCCATGTCATACACAAGCCGTAGAGAGATGCGTCAAGCTCGTTACAGACGCTGCTGGATCAGTCTGCGGACCTACAAACAGAGACGGTTGGATTCGTGCTACATTAGAATCAAGGAAAAAACAGCCAAAATTTGACACAAAAGCAAATTACTAAATAGTCTTCAGCAAGAACCCTTTCTGGAGGGAGGTTGGTTGGGGAAAGGGTGGTAACTCCGCTAAGGCACGAAATAACGTTTCTTAACTGTTTCAAGCCAGTATAAAGGAGGAGAGACATCGTAATTTATTACTGTTCCCTTTTTCAAGTAAATACAGAATCATACTTAATTGTCATTTTTAAGTTAAATTCAGCCCTCTTGTGGCAGCTGAAGATATTAAGCATATGAAAAGGCATTTTTAGAAAACGAATTCTTATCATTTAAGAATCTTAATCAAACTATTAGATAATTCTAAGATAAAATTTTATAATAGTTTGATAAACCTAAAATGGAAGCATGTTTTTCCTTTTTACCCAAAATTGTGTTAACTTTAGCCCCCTGGTGGCCGCTGAAAATATTAAACAAATTAACTCATATTTTGGCAGGTATATATCGTCCACTAAATGCAACTTGTAATCACTATTAGAACTTCATACTAGAAAAAAAGTATTTTTCGCTCCACCCTAATATATATATATATATATATATATATATATATATGTGTATATATATATGTGTGTATATATATATGTGTATATATATATATACCGGGTGAACCAAAAGTAGGTGGACAGTAGGTTGAATAGGGTTTGTGTTATATTATATTATAACTATGGTGTTCATTATAACTATGGTGTTTGTGTTATATTATATTAAATATTATAACTAAATTTATTTAAATTTAATCTTTTTTCTTTTCAGATAGTTCAGAGAACCCATAATGGCAAATAATCTAAATACTGATGCCAGAAAATGGGTGTTGAAAGAGTATTGGAAATCTCAAAATACTGAAACTGTTAGAACAAAATGGGTTGAAACATTTGGTACCAAAGCCCCAAAGAGACAAACCATTTACCGCATTCGTGACAAATTTGATACCACTGGCTCAATTCTTAATGCTGCAAGAACTGGTCGACCCAAAACAGTTTGCACAGAGGACAATAAGCAACTTGTTGCCGAAGCATTTGTTCACAGTCCCAAAAAGTCCACCAGAAGAGCCTCAGCAGAACTGGACATTTCACAAACCTCTATTATACGAATTCTGAAATCTATTGGGTTGAAAGCTTATCGTCCACGGCTAATTCATGGCTTATTGGAGGATGACCCAGGCAGGCGGCTGCAATTTAGTGAGATCATGCTGAACGAAATTGAAGGAAATCCAATAATTTTAGATAACATTGTGTGGACCGATGAGGCTTCTTTCAAATTATCAGGTCATGTTAACCGACATAATTGTGTTTACTGGTATAGTGAGAACATGCATTTAACATTAGAGCAGCAACTAAACTAGCCTGGTGTCACTGTTTAGGGTGGTATTTCAAGTTCTGGTGTTTTAGGACCAATTTTTGTTGATGGAACAGTCACAGGTGATAAGTATCTCGAAATTCTAATGAATGAAGTGTTCCACACTTACAACAACAGCCTAATTCACATGACCTCTTTCCAACAAGATGGGGCCCCTCCACATTATTCAAGAGCAGTCCGTGAGTATCTTGATGAAACATTTCCCGAGAAATGGATCGGCCGAAGAGGTCCAATTGAATGGCCTGCACGTTCACCTGACTTTACCCCAATGGATTTTTTCTTTTGGGGAGTACTCAAGGACAAAGTTTATAGTCGAAAACACCGAAGTGTTGGTGATTTGAAAAATTACATCAGAGATGCATTTCAAGAAATTAATGCACAAACAAACTTGTGCAAAAATGTTTGTCGAAGTGTGAAAGGTAGACTTCAAAGCTGTGTAAATTGTGATGGACAGCAATTTGAGCACCTGCGTTGATAAAATTTTCAGTGCTTTTGTATTGTATTGGTATAAGTTAATTTTTTTTTATTATTTTGTATTATAGTATACAAAAAATTTAAATATAATTGTATATGTATTCTCAAAATAAACGTTATCATTTACTGTCCACCTACTTTTGTGTTCAACCGGTATTATATATATATATATATATAGTATATATATATATATATATAGGTATATGTGTATACATATGTATATCTGTATATGTGTATACACATATATATATGTATATATATATATATGTGTATATATAGGGTGAACCAAATGTAGGTGGACAGTAAATGATAAACGTTTATTTTGAGAATACATATTTAATTTTTTTGTATACTAAATACAAAATAAAATTTAAATAAATTTAGTTATAATATTAATATAATAAAACACCAAACACCATAGTTATAATGAACACCATAGTTATAATATAATATAACACAAACCGTATTCAACCTACTGTCCACCTACTTTTGGTTCACCGTGTATATAATTATATATATATATATATATATATATATATATATATATATATACACTATATATATATATATGTATATATATATATATGTGTATATATATATTTGTGTATATATATATATATATATATATATATATATATATATACATATATATATTATATATACATATATATATATACACAAATATATATACACATATATATATATGTATATATATATATATATATATATATATATATATATATATATATGTATATATATGATATTAATATTGTGTATATATATGTGTGTATATATATATATATGTATATATATATATATATATATATATATATATATATATATATATGTCGTGATCAGTCTTTCCTTGTGAACAGACGTGTTTTATCGAGTGTCCAGTGTTACCAAGTGAATAAGTGGTTTTCGTTCAAGTGTCTTTGCACCAAACACTATTTTTTTTAATTCTTAACTAAATTACTTCGTGTTACTAATCATTCATTAACGAATATTTCATTTATTGAATTTATTCATTACTATATTACTTGACTAAACCAAGGCTAGTGCCTTGTTGTTTGAATCTATTACTACACGAGGTTTCATAAGGTTGAAATTCCCTTGGTTTGCTTTGTTGTTTTTCAAATCTATCAGAAACGAGGTTTCTAAGGTTCATTTTCCCTTACAACTCTACCTGACCTCCGAAGGGTCCCACCGTGGGAAAAAGGAATTAAGTCGGTCGACAGCGGACAGATAAGTTTCATTTAATACTTTTTCTTAACAGATCTTTCGTCGGTAGCTTAATTATATATCATTTAGCATAAAATTGTGTTACAAGAATGTTTCTGCGTTTCAAGAACATTTTGCGGGTTTTCGCAGGTGACGGCACAATAAGCACGCGGTAGACCTACGTTGTAATTTATTAATTTCCAAACGCTCGTTTTTTGTTTTTTTGTTTTTAACTAATTAAAAGCATGGCACCCCCGTCAAGTACTTGCAATCGTTGTGAAGGGAAATTTGCCGCTTACGCGTTTACAATGGCTAATAATAATGAACAGTTTGCAGGTGGTGGTCAAGCATGGAAGTCCTGAGGAACGAGTTAGAACGTGAGAGGGAGGCCAGGGTGAGGCTTGAAGAAAGCGTGATGCTCCTGACGGCGAAATTTGAAACCCTTGAGACTCTAGTTACGACCCTCCTGCCTCAGTTTCTACTAATAATATAAATAGTACTAATAGCCCTCTCTCTTGCCCTAGTTCCCAACTCTTCGTTCGAGTGCGTAATGGAGCCCCATTGAGAAAACCTAAGACTTGTCTACCAGTAATAACAAGCAATAAGTTTTCTGTTTTAGGTTTCGAAGATGCTGATGAACCGGAAATACGACTCGTTGGCGATTCCATTGCTCGAGTGCAGCTCGAGGAATTTTGTGGGAGAAACCCTCGTCGTAGGCGCCGTTACTGCTACCCTGGTGCAAGGGTGGAGGAAATAACTAATAGTGTTGACCATTTTACAGACGGTACCGCCGAGGACACAACGTATGTTATTCATGTCGGTACTAATAACGTTTTAAATTCTCGATCGGAAGAACTGCTGGCTAGGTACAGGGACTTAGAAGAGCGACTAAAGGAGAAAACTAATAAGATTGTCTTAACAGGTAAACTTCCTCGAATTATTCAACGTAACAATTTCTACAGCAAGGCGACCTATATTAACAATATCCTAAAGTCTGCCAACAGGAAGGAGAGCATTTTGCGAATTTTTGGAACAGTTTCTATGGCAGGAGGGACTTGTTCCTCGAAGATGGACCTCATCTTAATGACGTTGGAGCTATGCGTTTAGGAAGACTATTTCATAATACTCTCTCTTCTTTTGAGGCTGCCGTAACTCGAACGGTCCAAGCGTAAATTCCACAAATTTCCCTTGCGCTCGCGAAGGTGTCGCAATTACAAACAATTTGAAGGTTCTATCCTTAAAAGCTCGTAGCCTACGAAATAAAATAAACGAATTTTTTTTAATTGCTTTGTAAAGACTATGATGTAATTGCGATAAGTGAATCGTGGCTTAGCACTGAAACACGTGACTTTGTAGGGGAGTATCAAATTAAAGGTTATAGACTTTTTGTTAAAAACATAATAGGTAGGCGAGAAGGCGGTGTTATGTTGTATATCAAAGATAATATTGCGAACGTTATAGAAATAAAGCACATAATTCCAGAACCGACAGATTCAACTGTAGCAGAACTTAAATTGAACGATTTTAAACTTCTTGTTGCGGTTATATATAGGCCCCCTAATCAAACAGCTGATACGGACGAAGCGTTATATCGTGAACTAAAGAGAATAATTGGTAGGCTTTAGTTATGGGTGACTTTAATTGCGCCAACGTGAATTACGATACAATGCAGGGAGACACGGAAGGTAATCGTTTAGTTAATTTTCTCGAGGATAGCATTCTTATTCAAAAGTTTGGGGAACCTACGAGGTTGGACAGTATTTTAGACTTAGTAATAACTACGGATGATAGGCTAATTACTGATTTTCAAGTAATAGAACCGTTAAGCAATAGCGATCACAATATGGTAGAGGTTGTCCTCTCAGTAAGTCATTCGAAACCAACTAACTCGACTAAAATTCCTAACTTCCAGCACGCAGGCTTTTGTAAATGTCGAAATAAATTGTCATACGTCAATTGGGAAAACATAATGGGGAACTGCACCGCAAAACTGATGTGGGAATCGTTCGAAACAGTACTTAGGACTATAAATGAGGAATGTGTACCGTACAAAATTAAGCGTGCGAAAGTAAACAACCAGCCCTTGTGGTTTACTCCTAGAGTAGGAGACATTATAAAGAGTAGAGATAGGGCTTATAGGCTATATAAGTGCGATAAAGACAATTTGTGGCTACGAAACAACTACTTATCTCTTAGGCGTGAAACGAAAAGTGTAATAAAAAAGTCCAAGCGCGAATTTGAAATCTCCATAGCTCGTGACGGTAAAGAAAACCCCAAGCGATTCTTTCAATACGTCAATAATAGAAATCCAGTAAAAAGTGTCTTGGGCCTTGAAAAATGTAAACGGAGATCTAGTTTCTGAAAACAAGGAAATGGCTACCTTGCTAAACGAATTTTTTACGTCAGTTTTTACTATAGAAGATGTAACGAATATCCCTACGGTCATAGACATAATACCTTTTGATAATGGTAATATTTTGGATAATATGTGGTTAGTGAAGGGGAAGTATGCGCTATATTGATAAAATGAAAACGCGTAAATCACCGGGGCCGGATTCCATATATCCCATACAACTAAAAGAATTAAAAGATAGCATTGTTGTGCCGCTAACAAAGATTTTTAATGCGTCTATTTCTGAGGGGTGCGTACCAGATAATTTCAAGTTACAAACGTAACACCTATCTTTAAGAAAGGCGATAAAGGTGCGGGGGAAATTATAGGCCAATCAGTTTAACGTCTGTTGTAGGTAAGCTACTGGAATCAATAATTAGGGATCGTATAGTCGAACACTTAGAATTGCATAAACTAGTTAGAAATACGCAGCACGGTTTTAGGCGAAACAAATCTTGCTTAACTAATCTTTTAGAATTTTTCCAAAGCGTGGTTGACGTTTACAGATCTACAGATCTACAGAAGCTAAGGCTAACAAAGACCCTAAGATCCACTCTAAGGCTAGCCCGAGAGAAAGGAAAGAGTAGGGGGTTGAGAGAGAGAGAGAAGAGAATAAGGGGTTAAGTAAGGAGCAACACCTATCATTCGTGGGTTAACATTCATTCAGAAAAAGAGGAAAAAAGTCTCACCATCATCATCCGCCGGCCACTGCCGACAAGTCAGAAAAATAGTCGGAGAAATAGGAGGGGGTGAAAGATGAAAAGAAGTAAAATAAGAACGCTTACAAACCATGCAAACACAGTCTTAACTCACTGTCATACCATGCAAACTACAAACATGCAAGAAAAGAGTTACAGACATGCAAAGTAAGAGAGGATAAAAGAAAAAAAAAAAAAAAAGGTAAAGTTAAACAAAAAGTGGGTTAGTTTACGCTACGAGCTACATCTACGTTCGTGTTAGTCTAATTTTTTTTTTTTTTTTTATTGCTGGCATCACACGCTGGCATGTCACAAGCTGGCATTCATCGTCAACAGACTCATCCTCGAGCACCACCACCAGAGCTCCTGTTGCTAACTTTTTTTTAATTTTAAACAACGTTAATACTTTTAAAATGTCTGTCAAGACGGTTCTTAAACATATTAACGCTGGTAGAATGAACGACTGACGCGGGAAGATTATTCCATTTATCAATTACTTTAAACGTAAAGAAGTTTTTAGCGATATTAGTAATGAAACGTCTGCCACGCAACTTAAATCCGTTATTGCGAGTATTACTATTATCGAAAGTGAACAATTTGTCAAAATTTACGTTATCGATGTTATTAACGATTTTGAAAACTTCAATAAGCTCCCCCCTTAATCTTCTAGTTTCGAGTGAATACAGGTCTAACTCTTTAATCCTATCTTCATAAGGCTTATTGCGCAATGACGGAATAAGTTTCGTGGCACGACGCTGAACCCTTTCTAACCTATCAATATCCTCACGCA
This sequence comes from Bathynomus jamesi, assembly GCA_023014485.1. Taxonomy (NCBI): domain Eukaryota; kingdom Metazoa; phylum Arthropoda; class Malacostraca; order Isopoda; family Cirolanidae; genus Bathynomus; species Bathynomus jamesi. Next base: position 1,473,849 of record JAJOZX010000131.1, read on the forward strand.
AGTACGGGCACCAAAACTGAACGGCATATTCAAATGAGGCCTGACTAGGGACTTGTAAAGGGGCAATATAATATCCTTCGATTTAAATTCGAAATTACGCGCTATGAAGCCTAACATCCTATTAGCTTTTGCGCAAGACTCCAGGCACTGGTTCCTAACCTTTAAATCTTAGATACGCGTACGCCTAAATCTACTTCCTCGTCAACGCTCGCTAACTCCCTATCATCCATCGTGTACGTGTAATTATTGTTGCGAGAACCTATATGCAAAACTTTACATTTATCTACGTTAAATTGCATCTGCCACTTATCGTCCACTCCATAATCCTATCTACATCGTCTTGGATCCTATTTCTATCGTCCTCGTTAACAACCTTACCGCCTATTTTAGTATCGTCGCGAATTTTGACACGTTACTAGTCAATCCTACATCTATGTCGTTAATGTAAATTACGAATACAATGGGCCTAACACTGAACCCTGTGGGACACCGCTACCTACATCTAACCACCCCGATTCACTACCATTAACTACGACCCTCTGCCTCCTAGCACGAAGCCATTCTTCTAACCAGTTAGCTACCTGACCGCGTATACCGTGCGCTTTAACCTTCGCAATTAGTCTCCTATGCGGAACTGTATCGAACGCCTTTTTAAAATCTAAATAAATAACGTCAGCTGCCTATGCCTATCGTATTCGCGCACTATTTCGTTATAAAATTCTAAAAATTAGTTAAACAAGACCTATGGCGTCGAAACCCGTGCTGACTACTATTAATCAAATCTCTACTTTCTAAGTGATCGATACGATCCCTAACTACGGATTCCAAAAGTTTACCGACAATTGACGTTAAGCTAATGGGCCTATAATTGCTAGCTACGCGCGGTCGCCTTTTTTAAAAATAGGCGTGACGTTAGCTAATTTGAAGTCTTCAGGAATAATCCCCGTTTCGAGTGACTGATTAAAAATCTTCGTTAAGGGGCCTACGATAACGTCTTTCAAATCTTTCAAATGTCTGGGATAAAAAGCGTCAGGGCCTGGAGCCTTGCTAACTTTTAGCCTATCGATATAATGCGCAATCTCAGCCTCGTAAACAGTTATTTCATCAAAATAGTCTCGCTACTAAATGGAACGATATCGTCACGTCGGGGACATTATTTACGTCTTCTACGGTAAAAACTGTCGCAAAAAAGTTATTGAAAATACCCGCCATCGCCTGAGCGTCAGAAGCCAAAGCGCCATTACATCCACTAGAGGGCCTATGTTATCTTTTACCGGCTTACGATTATTTACGTATTCAAAAAACTTTTTTGGATTATGTTTACTATCCGCAGCTATAACTATCTCTAAATTACGCTTAGCATTCCTAACTGATCTTTTAACCTGACGTCTAAGCTCGATATATCTATTAAAGTTAGCTACCTGCCATTGCGCTTGTTAAGTCTATACGCTCTATTACGCTCGTTTATGAACTCGCCTATTTCCCTAGTCCACCACTTCGGCCTACCACGATTTCTAACGCGCTTGGGCCTACGAGGAATAAACTCCCTTTCAATATTCCTAAAACTTTCTTTAAACGCCACCCAACGCAAATTTGTGTCATTACCCATAAATAAGTTATCCCAGTCCACTACTCTCATCCTATCGCAAAACTATCAAAATTAGCCCTACGAAAATCAGGGACTTCTATTACGTTACTATCCTTAGTGTTTTCTATCAATAACTTAAACCTAAGAATTTGATGATTACTACATCCTAAACTCTCGCCTACTTCTAAACCTTCGACTATATTCTCGCCGTTCGTCATCACCAAATCTAAAATATTATCACCGCGCGTTGGTTCGGTATCTATCTGTCGTAAAAAGTTATCGTCCATAAACTCAACCAATCTCAAACCCTCCTCATTACCAGTAAAATTCTCGTAATTAACATTAAGGCAGTTAAAGTCTCCGACAATTATACTATTCCGATTGTCAATAAAATTACCAAGTAGTGAGTAAAATCTAGCATCTGTATCGAGGGGTTGAACGGGAAGTCTATAAACCACCAAAAAATTAAAACTAATACTACGCGCCCTAACTGCAACACATATCGCATTAATTGCTGCCGGAAAATCTAACTTAACCTCGATAGCCCTAAGGGAAATACGAATATATAGCAAAACGCCTCCACCAAACCTATATAACCTATCATTAGTAAAGAGTTGATGTAGTGTATTTAGATTTTCAAAAAGCGTTTGACACCGTGCCGCACAAAAGACTCATTGAAAAAACTAAGGCTCATGGAATCAGGGGTGTAGTAATAAATTGGCTAGAAGAGTGGTTGCGAGGCAGGAAACAGAGGGTGGTCGTTGATGGAGCGGAGTCGTGTTGGGCTAATGTAGCGAGTGGCTTTCCTCAGGGTTCTGTACTGGGCCCCTTGCTTTTTCTTATATATATTAACGATTTAGATGTCGGCCTAGTCAGTACAGTTTCAAAGTTTGCGGATGACACGAAGCTGGGTGGTAGGGCGATTAATGACGAAGAAAGAGGTAAAATCCAGGAAGATCTGAATAAAATCGTTGATTGGTCAGTCACATGGCAAATGAGATTTAACGTCGATAAGTGCAAAATTTTGCATATAGGTTCGCGTAACGGTAATTTTGCGTATAGTATGTCAGGGAAAGAGTTAATAAGCGTAGAGCAGGAAAACGATGTAGGAGTTATAGTCACTGGTGATTTAAAAGTAGCGAAACAAAGTACAGCAGCGGTCAATAAGGCGAACAAAGTGTTAGGTTTTTTAGCTCGGAATTTTTAGTACAAATCGCACGATATTATAGTTCCTCTTTATAAATCATTAGTTAGACCCCATTTGGAGTACGCGGTCCAATTTTGGAATCCGCATATGCGCAAAGATATAGACAAAATCGAAAGAGTTCAAAGACGAGCAACTAAGAAACTAAGATGATTCCGTCGCTTAGGTCAAAGTCGTACGAGGATAGGCTAAAGGAGTTAAAATTTACTACACCCGAGACTCGGAGGCTAAGGGGTGATCTAATCCAGGTGTTCAAAATTATGAATGGGTTCGATAACGTAGACGGAGATAGCTTTTTCGAAATATCTCAAAATAATAGGACTAGAAATAACGGGTGTAAGTTGACAAGTAGAAGGTTCGAGACAACAGTTGCCAAAAACTTTTTTACGCACAGAATATTAAATAGCTGGAATAGTTTGCCGGTAGAAGTAATTAGTAGCACATCTATAAACATGTTTAAAAATCGATTAGACGCATATGTTGATAGATTGGTTATAGTTTAAGGTAGTAAAATTAAGGCCTTGTGGTGATAGATCCCACAGCTGAACACAAGTGTTGTGGGATATAGGGAGGCAGCATCTTTGGTTAGGGGATACTCTCTGACCTTACCCACTCTATTTAAAATGATTCCTCTGCCGACCGGTGCCCCCCATAGTACTGTGAGGTATTGAAAAACTCATGATCTTCACTTGCCCAAGAAACACCTTTAAATGGGAGACCCAAAATGGGTGCACACACATTTCTACATTACTGTACAGTCTTTACAGCCACACCTACACTTTTCCTCCTAAGTGTATATATGGTAATGTATATGGTTATAAATTGTGACTTGGTCCGCAATTGATATGGACCGTGACTTA
>JAJOZX010000131.1:1480000-1482500 GCA_023014485.1 Bathynomus jamesi
TTAATGAAAAGAGAATCGAAATCTATCTTATCCACCCTTAATTTTACTATCTTAAACTATACTCAATCTATCAACATACGAGTCTAATCGATTTTTAAACATGTCTGTAGACGTGCTACTAATTACTTCTACCGGCAAACTATTCCAACTATTTACTTTTCTATGCGCAAAAAAGTTTTTGCCAACTGCTGTCTCGAACCTTCTACTTGTCAACTTACACCCGTTATTTCTAGTCCTATTATATTGAGATATTTCGAAAAAGCTATCTATCTACGTTATCGAACCCATTCATAATTTTGAAAACCTGGATTAGATCACCCCTTAACCTCCTCGTCTCGAGTGTAGTCAATTTTAACTCTTGAAGCCTATCCTCGTACGACTTTGACCTAAGCGACGGAATCATCTTAGTTGCTCGTCTTTGAACTCTTTCGATTTTGTCTATATCATTGCGCATATGAGGATTCCAAAATTGGATCGCGTACTCCAAATGGGGTCAAACTAATGATTTATAAAGAGGAACTATAATATCGCGCGATTTCTACTCACAATTCCGAGCTACGAAACCTAACACTTTGTTCGCTTTATTGACCGCTGCTGTACTTTGTTTCGCTACATTTAAATCGCTACTTTTCCTGCTCTACGCTTAACTTTTCTCTGACATACTATACGCAAAATTACCGTTACGCGAACCTATATGCAAAATTTTGCACTTATCGACGTTAAATCTCATTTGCTATGTGACTGACCAATCAACGATTTTATTCAGATCATTTTGGATTTTAACTCTATCTTCGTCATTAATCGCCCTACCACCCAGCTTCGTGTCATCCGCAAACTTTGAAACTGTACTGACTAGGCCGACATCTAAATCGTTAATATATATAAGAAAAAGCAAGGTGTTCAATACAGAGCCCTGAGGAACGCCACTCGCTAAATTAGCCGAACACGACTCCGCTTCATGAACGACCACTCTCTGTTTCCTACCTCGCAACCACTCTTCTATCCAATTTATTACTACACCCCTGATTTCATGAGCTTTAGTTTTCTCAATGAGTCTTTTGTTCGGTACGGTGTCAAACTCTTTTTGAAAATCTAAATACACTACATCAACCGCCCGATGACTATCGTAAACGTCAACCACGCTTTGAAAAAATTCTGAAAGATTAGTTAAGCAAGATTTGTTTCGCCTGAAACCGTGCTGCGTATTTTTATGTTATGTAATTATAAGTGTTCGACTATACGATCCCTAATTATTGATTTCAGTAGCTTACCTACAACAGACGTTAAACTGTTTGGCCTATAATTCCCGCCGCACCTTATCGCCTTTCTTAAAGATAGGTGTTATGTTTGTTAACTTGAAATTATCTGGTACGCACCCCTCAGAAATAGACGCATTAAAAATCTTTGTTAGCGGCACAACAATTCTATCTTTTAATTCTTTTAGTTGTATGGGATATATGGAATCCGGCCCCGGTGATTTATGCGTTTTCATTTTATCAATATAGTGCATTACCTTCCCTTCACTAACCACAATATTATCCAAAATATTACCATTATCAAAATGTATTATGTCTATGACCGTAGAGATATTCGTAACATCTTCTTTAGTAAAAGCTGACGTAAAGAATTCGTTTAGTAAGGTAGCCATTTCCTTGTCTTCAGAAACAAGATCTCCGTTAACATTTTTCAACGGCCCGAAGACACTTTTTACTCGATTTCTATTATTGACGTATTGAAAGAATAGCTTGGGGTTTTCTTTACCGTCATGAGCTATGGAGATTTCAATTCGCGCTTGGACTTTTTTATTACACTTTTCGCTTCACGCATTAGAGATAGGTAGTTTTTTCGTAACCACAAATTAGCTTCATCGCACTTATGGAGCCTATAAGCCCTATCTCTACTCTTTATAATGTCTCCTACTCTAGCAGTAAACAACAAGGGCTTGTTATTTACATTCGCACGCTTAATTTTGTACGGTACACATTCCTCATTTATAGTCCTAAATACTGTTTCAAACGATTCCCACATTAGTTTTGCGTTGGAGTTCCCCATTACGTTTTCCCAATTGACGTGTGACAATTTATTTCGGAATTTAAAAAAGTCTGCGTCCTGGAAGTTGGGAATTTTAGTCGAGTTAGCTGTTTTCGAGTGACTTACTGAGAGGACAAACTCTACCATATTGTGATCGCTATTGCTTAACGGTTCTATTACTTGAAGATCAGTAATAAGCCTATCATCCGTAGTTATTACTAAATCTAAAATACTGTCCAACCTCGTAGGTTCCCCAACCTTTTGAATAAGAAAGCTATCTTCGAGAAAATTAACTAAACGATTAACTTCCGCGTCTCTGCATTGTATCGGAATTCACGTTGGCGCAAAAACGAAAACTTAAACCTCAACTGGCACACTTGAGGGTCCACTTTTCAAGGCACATAACATGTCCGTTTCTTGATGGGAATGAACTCAGAATGGTTCCCTGAGGTTTTTTATGATACACACC
>JAJOZX010000131.1:1485000-1552500 GCA_023014485.1 Bathynomus jamesi
CTTCGTGTTTCTTAGGTCTTTGGGCAACTGATTAAACAGTTTTGGTCCTTTCACTACAAAACTATTTTCTTTCAGGGTTAAGGATGTTCCCTGTCTCGCCTTCAATTTGGGAATACGACACAGTCTACCGCTTCTACTTTCCACCGTTGTTTGGGGAGTTATGGGATTCAGAGTAAGATTAGGGACTAGTTTCTCCATTATTTTCCAAGTGTAAATAATGGTGTATCTCTCTCTTCTCCTTTCCAGTGAATATAGGTCTAGTTCTCGTACCCTTTCCCAGTAATTTAGTTCTTTGCACCCATTGATCTTGGCTGTGAAGCTTCTTTGGATCCTCTCCAGCTGTCTAATGTCTTCTTTCTTATATGGGGATGTTAGGACCGAGCAGTATTCCAATTTGGGTATTATCAGGGTTTTCAATAGAGGAATCATTACATTCCTATCCCGTCGCTTAAAGGTTCTCAATATCTGACCCGTTATTCTCTTTGCTCTGTTTACTGCTATCTTATTTTGTGTTTCAAATTTCGCATCATCTGTCATTACAACCACTAAATCTTTTGCTCTGGAATTTCTCTGAATTTCCTGTCCATTTGGGGTATAATATTCCGTGGACTTTAGGTCTTCTCTTTTTCCGTACCGTAATAGCTGAAATTTCTCGGTGTTAAACTTCATATTGTTGTGTTCAGTCCAGTTGAAGATTTTGTTTATGTCGGTTTGTAGAGATCCTATGTCTTCTGGGTTCCTTATTTTTCTACTGATCTTTGTGTCATCCGCAAAGGATGTTACTGTGCTTTCTCTGGTAACGTCCTCATCTATGTCAGTTAGCATGATTATGAAGAGTAGTAGAGCTAATGCTGTTCTTGTGGTACCGAGCTGAGGACCTCTGCTTCTGATGAAGATACTCCTTGTACTGTAACGACTTGCCTCCGCTCACTAAGGAAATTATATATCCATTTCCCTACTTTTCCTGTTATTCCAATCTATTTCAGTTTATGTACTATGATTCCGTGGTCACACTTGTCGAACGCTTTAGAAAAGTCTGTGTATAGTACATTAGTACATCATAGTTTTCATTACTTTCAAGTGAATCAATAATGTTGTTGTAGTGTTTCATTAGTTGTGATAGGCATGATCTGCCTGACCGAAACCCGTGTTATTTATCATTGAATTTTTTCTGAGTTATATATATATATGTATATATACGGGGCTCCAATAAACCTTACCCCCCCGCCCATGGCCTAAACCATTAGAGGTACAGTAAAACTAAACATACCTTACAAAAGAGAATTTAATCCTGCATTTAATGAGAAACAATTAAAACTTGGTTTTCCCGCCATTGGCTTCCAAGACAGCCTGAATTCGTTTTGGGTAGCTTGCCAAAAGTGGCGTGAATAGATCTTGGTCTTTACGCAAATTTGCTAAAACAGTTTCAATGTGTTCCATCATTGTATCCTTCGAAAATCGATTTGCTGCAGGTTCTTGAAACAAGAGACATTCAACCTTATCCTTTATAACTGGTCCAATGTGTTCACAGCATTCAGGTCATGAGAATTTCCTGGCCATTCTTCATTTCCAAAGAAATCGATCTCATGGTTCCGCAACAACTGTTGAGTGGCTAATGCCTTAAAGCAGGGGGCCTTATCGTGCAGAAGTGTGACCTGATCGACATCCATAACATTGTTTGAGTTTCTTAGAAAAGGAATGACATGCTGGGATAGAATAATATCACGAAAATACTGTCCATCCCAACTCTGACCATTTGGCTTCAGCATCCACATGAGCTTCTTTGCAGTGAACAAAACAAACACACCAACACAGTCTGGACTTTTTAATAATTCGCGATAATGTTCATTGTCATCGATTTCATCTGGTGTTGTGGCCCACACTCGATCATTTTTGTAGTTAGGCTGACGTGTTACGTAAACAAAAAAATCATCGGAGACAGCTAAATGCATGAAATCATCCTCATCCCAATCTTCAAGATAATGGGCAAACCACATTCTGTCATCGATGTTAAGTTGAGTTTTTCTTGGCTTTGGAAGTTCATGCCAAGGCTTTAAACCTTGCCTATGACGGTACAGTCGAATGATCTCACCACTATCGATCTTTCCTCTCAACACTTCGATCTCTCTAGAAAGTTTAGCACAGCTGTTTTTCCGCTTACGCGTACCGCTTTCAATGATGTCCTTTGTTTCCTGAGAGAGTGGCAAATTTGGGCGCCCAGATTTGCTTGTATCCATTTCACATTCATCCAAAGTTTTATTCTAATTTCTTTTGACGAAGTCCTCACTTCTTCGCAACTTTTTGGCAACCCATGAACGTGTTAAAAGGTGGCTCCAGCATCACGAGCTTCCCGAAATGTTATTGCTCGTATGCGATCTATCACACGTTCCCTCTCCGAATCACCAATTAATTGAGAAGCCATTATATTATCACTTTATCAGCTAGAGTAATTTTAATACCTGCAATAAATAAAGAATTTTATATATTTTTATAATCACTAAAAACTATTTCGATATAAGTAAACATGTAAGCTGCAAATGGGGGGCTAAGGTTTTTTGGAACCCCTTATATATATATATATATATATACAGACACACACACATATATATATATATATATGTTATATATACACACACACACACATATATATATATATATATATACCCCGTATGTGCCCATGTACTTTATGTTATACTCCTAACATCCTAATTGTCTATAAATATGAAACTGTAAATAAAACTATAGTTAACTGTTTAATTGTAATTAACTGTAATATTTTAATATAATGTAATTGATGTACTTTAATGAAACTATAATTAACGATAATAATTTAATATAATGTAATTAATTTACTTTAATGAAACTATAATTAACGATAATAAGCGAATGTGAATTAATTGGTAATTATAATCATAATTGTAATAAATCAAAATTACAACGTACTCAGTGATGTACTTGGGATTGTATTCAATGTACGACCCGACATTATGTCGCCATTTAGGAATGTACACTCGGTGATATTATTATTATTTTTCTATTATAATTTTTTCGTTTGGATAAATTTTTGATGTGCTTTCTACTTTGCCAAATAATTGGTGACTTGTTACTTTAAAAATTTCTTAATCATTTTTAGATTTAGTTTAATAATGAATCCTGAGTAACTTTTGCAATGTTCATGTTTTGTATACGTTCTCTCTTCGTTATAAAAGATGAAGTCAAGTCTTGCCTAAGCATTTAATTGTAAATTTTAAACCTTTAATTTTTGCTCATATGCACATCTTAGTATAAAGATGCCTAGTTCAATTTACACTTCTAATTAACAAGGCGGATCAGGAAAACATCAGATCTGGAAATAAGCGATTTAAGATCGAAATATGGCTTCCTCTTCCTGTATCCTGTTTATCTGTTTATACATTACCACAGCTAAGAGATTTACTTTATTTTCAAATATTGTGTAAAAATAATGCAACCTTTTCAACATTTAATAATAATGATGTTAGCAGTTTTTGGTTATATAGATCCACAAAAATTCTTCCATGTTCATTCTGATTTAGACTACGAGGCTGAGCATTACCTGTATCATTTTAGCAGTAAATTACAATAAAAAAGTCTTTATCTTCTCCTTCGAGCCGTGCTCTCTTCAGAGAACTTAGTCATTAAAATCTCCCGATAAGTTACAAGAAGAATCGGGGGAACCCTCAGAGAATTTAATAAGCCTCTCAGAATCCTCCGAGCCACTATAGAAGAACTCGGAGAGTAGTATAGAAGAAACTACTGCAATTAACAAATCCGATGCTGCCTCCTAACCAGAACCCCCGTCGACTTCGACCCAACCCAGGCCATAGAGGGAGGGGTTAACAAGTGGCGACCCTGCCAGGATAACAGTTGGCGACCTCTGCCCCAGGATCTTCCAGTCTTCCAGACCCTGAAAATATAAGAAATTGGCGACCTCTGCATCCAGGATTCTTCCAGTCTTCCAGAACCTGGAACTAGAACCAACATCTAGTTGATCGGCGTGTCACAACTTCCAGTTCGTCACATCCACCCTTGAACTGGTGTGTCACGACTCCAAGTTCTCCACACCTAATTTTCATCCAAGAACAAATGGCCAGCAAGACACGTCTTCAGGACACGTCTTGAAGGATTTCGCAGTAGGAATCTTGTTAAGTACAAATCTTTTTTTTAAAGTAATCTCTAAACATTTGAAAAGTCAGTATTATTAACAGTTTATAATTAGTATCAAGCCAGAATTAACAAAAAACCACAGTGAACATTCCATACACCAGTGATGCATTTCTTTTTATTGAAGTTTTTTTCACTATTATGGTTAGTATAGAATAATTTTATTTTATGTACCAAACATAATATTACCGTACCTTCGCATACATTCGAGTGAAATGTTTACATTTTTTTTTGTTTACAATTTTTTTAAATTATTGAATTGAATTGACGTGAAATTATTGTGCATTTGTTGTGCATTATTATAATAGAGAAAGAGAGAGTTTATAGTTTATAGTGACACTTGATAGCAGTTCAAGTCAGTAGGTTGCATCCAGAGGGACAACCGCCCCACAGGTTTGTAGAAATACTTGATAGCAGTTCAAGTCAGTGGGTTGCAGCCAGAGGGACAACCGCCCCAGAGATTTGTAGAAATACTTGATAGCAGTTCAAGTCAGTCAGTTTAAGTTAGTTCAAGGCAGTTTAAGTCAGTCAGTCAGTTAGTTTCAAGTCAGTCAGTCAGTTTCAAGTCAGTCAGTCAGTTTCAAGTCAGTTGTAGTCAGTCCCCAGTCAGTTGTAGTCAGTTGGAAGTCAGTTTCAGTTGCAAGTCAGTTGTAGTCAGTTCGAAATCAGTTGTAGTCAGTTCGAAATCAGTTGTTATCACTTCGAAATCAGTTGTAGTCAGTTCCAAATCAGTTGTAGTCAGTCCCAAGTAAGTTGTAGTCAGTTTCAAGACAGTTGTAGTCAGTCCCAAGACAGTTGTAGTCAGTCTCAAGTCAGTTGTAGTCAGTCCCAAGTCAGTTGTAGTCAGTCCCAAGTCAGTTGTAGTCAATCCCAAGGCAGTTGTAGTCAGTCCCAAGTCAGTTGTAGGCACTCCCAAGTCAGTTGTAGTTCAAGTCAAGTTCAAGTCAAGTTCAGTACAGTCAATTTAATTCAACCTTTTTTTGGTTGTAAAAGAGAATTTAATTCAACCCGAATTTAAGAGAATTTAATTTAAGCGACTTTAAAAGAATTTAATTGAACATGAATTGACAGGTTTATGTCTTTAATTCAACCTTCTGTATCATTTTTGCATACAGTAGTTGCGTATATAAATATATAGGTGAAATTATATATTTTCCAACCAAAACCAAAACCGTTTTTACAAATGTTTGTAACGATTTTTATAATTATTGTGAAGTATATGATGACAGTAATAGTGTAGTCACAAATCGATCATGTCCCAATGACTTTTTAAATTACTATGGGGAGGAACATGCCGTCCCTCCGTTTTGTTTGAACTCCTTTAATTTGTGTTCTGAACAGTGTGACAATCGATGTTTTCCTAAAGAGCAAAGTGATCACGAAAAGACATATTGTTAATTTCAGACATCATATCTCCCCGATTGGTCACTCTCAATTCCCCCGAATGCAGTATTCCAAATTTTATTCTTTTTCCAATACCCCAACCCCAGTTCAGTTGAACCCAGTGTCAACCAGGGAAATGGTTCAACCATGGTTGACTCTACTTGGCTCCAGTCAAACCACAGTTTAACCACCTGTTTTCTTTCACCCAGGTTGGTCTAGAAGCCAACCAGGAGCCTCTTTTGGTACTGCAGAACATAACCTCAATTTATGTTAATTTGTGTTTTTTATTTTTAAGAGTATTATATGGAACCTATAACCCCATGTTCAATTCATTATAGTTCATAATTGATTTCTATTTTCAATTTTTATTTATTTTTTTTATTCAATTTATCTTCAGTAATTGTCGTTAAATTGTTATTATACCATTTATAAGGTATCAAACATAATTATAGCCAATTTGGACACACTATACCGGAACGCCATTTTTCCCCTTCTAATAATTTTGTTACACCATTCTAATATTACTAATTACATAATTGTACTCTCACCATGAATTTCACTTAAAGGATTTTATAACCCTACTCAAATTTTAAACTATTATACATTATTTTTAAACTTTGTTAATTCGAAAACCTTCTGAATCCCTACATATACACACGCCATGTATGCGCACTATATACAGTACACTATGTATACAAACCTTATTCTAAAATCATTTGATATCACGATAAACTTTATGTAATTGCGTGTAAGTGTTAACCATGATATTTACTCTAGATTATTTAAATCTATTTAATCGTAATAATTGTTGCTTACTATATATAAATTTTGCTCGTGCATTTATTCAGTTACTTTAACCAACCACTTACACTCTGTACCTAATACACATAAATACACACTTGGCCACAGGTCTATACATCATCCATTACATAATTCGATTTTTATCCACACTAGTCGATAAAATTAGTTTATTAAATGTACGATCATGGTAACTTTGGATATTCCTGAACTTTAAAATTTAAATTTTTTCCTTTTACCTACTATTCATTATGTATGTATTTTTTTTCCACAGGAAAATAAATATTTCTAAAATTTAACAATATCAATGCTTGTCTAAATTAACGTATTAATCTTTTTATTCTGTTTGCATAAATTAAAGTATTAATCTTTGAATTTTTTATATTTTATAATAACTCTCTATGCAAGTGTCGTGTTAAGGATTTGATTTTCTAATTACTGTGCATTGTAACTTAACCACCCCGACTGTATATAAATTTGTAATTATAAAAACAATTAGTCATCATCTAGTTTGAATTAGTTGGGGTGTTATATTATTGTATTATATTAATTGCACTGTATTAATATCATTCTAGAGGAGAGAGCCCTGTAAAAATGAACAATGAATAATTCCTGTATGATCAAATATTCATTTTTACATAAGAACCAAAATCGCCTAACGCGAGTTTGGATAAAAATTTTATTTGTTACTTTCTATTTTTGAAATGTCACAACCATGCTATCTACCATTTCTATGGTTGAGTCGTATCCATGTTTGTGTCATTGGAGGTTCGTTGTGAGAAACAAATGTCCCTTAATTTCATTCCCTTAAAGTGCAAACAAGACAATTGACGGTTTAGATCGTTTAACATTTCCATCACAATATTACCCATATCTCCATTTTCCATTTATTATAGAATTTATTATAATTAATTATTGATGTCTTGCATCTAACCCTCATCCGTAATTTTATTAGATAATGCATGCACAATTTAGGGTGTGTCAATGTTGGGGGTGAAATAACTAAATTGAAAATCATGTGATTTGGTAGCAATTTAATGTAATCATTTGGCATACAAAATAATATCCTTGCTTCAAATACAACTCCAACCTACATCAATTTTAATTAAAAAATTCCATTTTTCCGTAAATTCGTAACAAAATAACAAATGTGCGCAAACATCCTATCAATATTTAAAGTGGCAATAAGATATCATTCAGAGTCTTTATTTGAAAGTAACCAATGCAGTCATGTCCTTTTTGCTGCGGTTCCTTGACATCAGCATTCGGCTTGCTACTTGCGCTTTGATGTAGCCTTCTCGCCTCTCGTGACTGTAAACTTGACTAGCTGCTTCTGAGACCATTTTCACAAATCTCTTCACACTGTGAGTGTGAGAAGGCCACTTTGGCACTTGCATTGGGGCCTCTTTAAGTTGTGTTAAATCTTTGTTTGTTATACATATTGTCAGTGGTGGCTCCAAAACTTCCGAACTCAAGTTAACTAATTCTGACAATTTCGTGGCATTGACGTTTATCGGAGGTACCTTCCTTGTCTGAATAGAGCAGTCTCCCAGCTGGTCATCATCTAGTGATGTTCCTCTAAGCTTTAGAATGATTTCCACAGCCTCAGTTCGCTCTTTGGTACATTGGCTGCAGAGTATTGCTTGCAAAACTGCCTCTGGCCTAGCATACCAAGCGGACCTTCTCACCACAGGTAACACGATGTCCACCACTACTTTCCTTTGGGTTCTCAGTAGCCGTAATTGAAACAAGATGTGGTTGGGCCCCTCCATCCACATTGGATTAAGTTTTACATTGAACCAGTGAGGAAGATAAAACCCAATAATAAATTCAACAATCACCATCAAATTCTGCAGAAACGAATCGCTGTAGTTAACCAACGACTGTGACTTACGGGTCCAATCTCCAAGAGAGCCAGATTTTGGGCCAACTCTCCTGATCTGATTGCTTGAACAATACGATAAGCGTAATATTGATCCGTGCTGAGGTCTTTGATAACTTCTTCAGACAACACTGGAAGGGGAGGGCCTACTTCGACCTTAGGGAATTTTGTATTTATTTCTAATTCCGTTGCTTCATCTAGCATGTTACCAAGGGGCCCTGACCACTTGTTGTTGCTCTTTGTAGGACCATCAGGTTCCTGGATGAGACGACGAAGAGGTAGTTCCCCTGTGTGCAAATCACATACAATCCAAACAAGCCTTCTTCCAAGTTTTTTCTCTAAATGCGTCATAACATCGCCCTGCCATCCAGTGTTCACCGCAGTTGAGTCTCCACCAACGGCCTGCAGTGAACTGTCAAGTCTTCTTTCTTGAGGCCAACATATTATTTGATCAGCAATTGCCTCTGCATGTTTCTTGCCTTCTACCTCTGCTTTAGGAACAAAGTGAAACAAATAGCGGCCACCAGGTTCGGAACACACAGAGTAGTGTTCTTCTTTGATGAGACCGGGAAACTTTCTGCCCATTCCCTCTACCTCTAGGAGAACTTTTGTGTCATCTCTTCCATCAAACAAAAGGCAAGAGAGACCTTCCTCCTTCAAATCTTTTTCATGCTCATCAGATATTTCCTTCATTATTTTTTCTTGTGCTCTTCTTATCTTATTATGATCTATCATTAAGGATGTATCCTCTCGGCTGATGAGGCCTGCATCTATCCAAGAGGCAGTGGCAATCTCTGCAGTCTCTCGTAGCCCCGTATGGTGGCGAATACTGGCAAGGGCAATGTTTGAGATGTCTTTAGTGTTGTATTTCATTCTCTTCGGCGAAGGTTCAGATGGCATTTTGGAGCTATCATCTGATGTTGCTTCTTTCCGTTCATCTGAAGAGCTTTCAAAGAAGTGAGAAACCTCTTGCTAGAGCTCTTCATCTGTTTGGGTGGCTTCTTCACTCTTCTTTTTCTTCCTTTCTTCCCTCTCTCGGATTTTCTCTTTTTTCTTAGCAATAACAATGTTTTTTGGTTTCTGAATAATCTGCCGAACCAATCTGCATACTTCCTTGGCCTCCTGCCTTTGTTCTCTGCGCCTTTATGAAAGCCAGCTCCAAAACAGGGATCTTCTTCTCACGAGGACAGCGACAATCAATGTGAGGGTGAGGTTCTCTTCTGCATGAGGGAGAACAATTGGCTTCAGAAAACAACTCTATGGGACACTGGCAGTTAAAAATGTCAAGAAGAGTATCAAGTGTGTGCAGAATTTTTTTTTTTTTTGCTAGTTTTCCTTTACCAAGTGATGTCTCAACTGCTTTGTGCCACAGCTTTGTTAATTTTAGCTCAATAGTTCTATACTGATTGAGTACAGATGGTTTGAATAACACATTAGCTTTTTCCCACTGATGCAGAAGAGAGGGAATCATGTCCCTCATGAGCTCTTTCTCTGTGTAGTTCCTGGTTTCCTTTGTATTTTGTTCACGAAAGAGTAACCCTAGTCTCAGCATGTCTCGCACTGTTGGTAGTTCTGATACGGGAAGTTCCTTGCCTGTACCGACTAACAGGCTCAAGTGGCATGACGACTGACCTCTTGTCTTCAATTTTGGCATCTTAGGAATATCTGAGAAGAAAGAAAAACATTTAAGTATTTTATATCAATTACGATGTTTCAAAGTTTAGTCATTCGATGTTCTAAAATTCAATAAAAAAATATTTCATGGGATTACAACATAATTAGGCTTCTAGGACAAAATCCCCCCGTGGACAAAATCCCCTCGTGGACAAAATCCCCTCGCGGACAAAATCCCCCCGGACACAACCCCCCCGGACACAATCCCCCCGCGGACAAAATCCCCCTAAGGCTTTATTAAAAAAATAAGAATACGACTGACTTTATTAAAGTTTTAACAAAAATATCACGACTTAACCTAACCAATCGTCAAGGGCGTACAATTACCTAACCGGGCAAACAAATAAGAATACGACTGACTTTATTGAAGAAGAAAAATTAAAAACACAAAGTCAAACAAAATTCAAAATTTAAAAAGACAAATTAAAAGCAATTCCCTTAAGAAAATCAAAAATAGACCTGTTGTTATAGTCTTGTACAATTTTCAAAATGCGAGAAGAAGAAGACTTATACTTCTTCCTTTGCGGTTCTGTCGGCAAGCCAGCGATAATTTGAGAAATAAATGCCTGTTGGTAGCTTATTTCTTGCCCTAAAACTTTTAAAAATTTCCATATGTTTGGATGCGAGCATCCTGTTAGAGATGCAAAGCGTCTATGCCAGCCTTCGACAGAGTTATTTGTACGTGGAAGTTCTGTAATTGTTCTTGAGTACATATTCCAAATAGAAATGCTAAAAGTGGGTTCTCTTCGTCCTCGTCGGCATGGCCTTCCAATATAATTATCTTCAAAATAATCGAGAATTGGCAAACCTTCCACTGGTATAAAATCGTATAATTGTTCAAAAGCATCAACAACTTTTTCTGGAGGCACAAAAGCTAGAGCAGGTATCATTCGAATTTTTAAGGCAAAATCATTGTCATCTTGATATTTTTTCTGTAATCCGTGTTTCTGTAATCCGTTTCTGTAAGCCTCTTTTCTTATTCTTATTCTTATTCTTATTGTGTTTTTAATTTTTCTTCTTTAATAAAGTCAGTCGTATTCTTCTTTTTTTAATAAAGCCTTAGGGGGATTTTGTCCGCGGGGGGATTGTGTCCGGGGGGGGTTGTGTCCGGGGGGATTTGTCCATGGGGGATTTTGTCCGCGAGGGGATTTTGTCCACGGGGGGATTTTGTCCTGATACCCATAATTAGACAGAAGAATATGATAATAATAAATAATTGTAATAATCAATAATTCATACTTACAGTTAAACTATAGTATTCGTCTAGTAGAATAACTATGAAGTAGGTACAAGAGCAATAACAGCAAACCACCGTCTATGACATGTAAGAGGCAACTGAGGACTGAGAGTGAGGGATAGTTCTATTCATGTTGTGACTTGTACATTGTACAACAACTATATGACCTTGAAAACACTCCATATGCGATCAGTGGGATAATTCTGTGACAGATAAATAGCACTGGTATGCATCAATTTTGCTGTCAAGGGTTTTGTAAATGATTCTTGTAGAGTGTTTCTTGCTGATTTCGAATCTGCAATCCGTTTTTCTCAATCAGCTCAGGTTATCCAATGCCAATGACCAGTCCCAGTCGTATATACCTCAAAATGCCGCTTCAAATGAGCCGAGGCCTCTCAACCAGGCCAAACTTAATGATCTTACCAAGGATTTAGGACTTTCCAAATTAGCTGCCGAGATCTTGGGCTCACGACTTCGAGAGGACAACTTGCTGGCTCCGGGAACAACATTCTCCTGGTATAGGAAACGAGAGGAAGAATTCCGCAAGATTTTTGCAGTGCACGAAAATACCTCTTCCTTAGTGTACTGCTGCAATGTTGAGGGGCTAATCGAATCCTTGGGCCTGCCATATAACGCATCAGAATGGAGGCTATTTATAGACTCGTCTAAACGAAGTTTGAAAGCAGTACTTCTCAACATTGGGAATAGGGTTGCATCAGTCCCTGTAGCACATTCCGTACAACTTACTGAGAGCTACGATAACATGAAAATTTTACTGGATGCTCTCGTATACGACCAACATAACTGGAGGATCTGTGGAGATTTGAAGGTAATACTAATATCATAAGTAAACTATTGCTATTGACTATGTTGTTTTTCCAAAGGTTATTTGAGAGCGTATAAGAACACTTAACTTCCTTACAGAAGTGATACAGTCCAATGCATAGATTTTTTTATCTGATAGAACAAATTTTCTAAATTCTTTAAATATTTTCATTTTTTTTCAGATTGTGGCATTTGTATTGGGAATGCAAGGGGGATACACGAAATACCCATGTTTCCTCTACAAATGGGATAGCCGAGCGGATGAGAAGCACTATGCACAGCGTGAATGGGCATCCAGAGAGAATTTTGAACCTGGGTCGCATAATGTCGTTTCAGTGCCCCTTGTACCACCAACAAAAATTTTGCTCCCACCACTTCATATTAAGCTGGGCTTGATGAAAAATTTCATCAAATCAATGAATAAGGAGGGTTCAGCATTCCGATATCTCGAGAGTAAATTTCCTCATATATCTGATGCTAAACTAAATGCTGGGGTTTTTGATGGTCCTCAAATTCGAACTTTGATCAAGGATACTCAGTTCGAAAACGCAATGACTCCAACTGAGAAGAATGCCTGGCAGGCATTCAAATCAGTTGTCACTGATTTTCTTGGCAAGCGTAGAAGTCCAGAATACGAGTCCGTTGTCGAAAACTTGATGGAAGCTTTCAAAGCTCATGGGTCGCGCATGTCCATAAAAATGCACTTTTTGTGGTCCCACTTGGACTATTTTCCTGAAAATTGCT
Source organism: Bathynomus jamesi (assembly GCA_023014485.1). NCBI lineage: Eukaryota > Metazoa > Arthropoda > Malacostraca > Isopoda > Cirolanidae > Bathynomus > Bathynomus jamesi. Next base: position 1,497,726 of record JAJOZX010000131.1, read on the forward strand.
GGGATTATTGTGAGGAACAGGGTGAACGATTTCACCAAGATATCAAAATAATGGAAGAGAGGTACCAGGGAAACTGGGATATCAATATGGTGGCGGGCTATTGCTGGTGTTTGAAGCGAGACGTGCCCGAAGAAAAACACAGACGGAAAGCCAAAAAAACTTCATTCCTTCCTCAATAAACTTTTTTCCATATTCATTGTATGAATAAAAGTATTTATTCACACAATGTTTTCATTTTTCACTAGTGTTCTTATAATATTACTCGTATATACAGTGTTTAAGCTAAAAAATCAATAAATTTGGGGATAAAATTGGACCTATAATAAATGGCCAGTAGAGAAAAAACCTTACCTGATTGAGGAAAACCAATGTAATTTTCGAATTCAGCATGGTCGAATTATATAATATGAGTTGAAAAAACCCTCACAGCAGACAAAAAAATGTCATATGCATACCAGTGTAATTAATCAATTTATGTCATATTATTTACTAAAAGAGTCAATTTCTGAAACTTTAAGGCAAAATTGTTGTAGGTAAGGGTTATTTTATTTCATTTTGGTTCGCCAATTTCAAGTTTTGACATGAAAAGACACTATGTTTTCACTACCAAAATTGATTTGAAAAAAGTTGACAAAATTGACACACCCTAATGCACATTGAATGTGGTATGATTTGAACCCTTGTTTGTACTTCTTTATTCATTTACTTAATTCTTCCCAAATGTACCAATTCCTTAATATTTACTGTATACTCGTATAAGTATATTTATTTAATTAATAGTTTCACTCACTCTTGTACCATGGCTGTAAACCCTTCATTACTGTATCTCTTTAATTCGTTTCCTCTAAGTTCTCCCAATAATGACTTATACTGTACGTACAAATTATATAACTGACGTAATAATTATGAATTAACGTATTGCATAATTTGATAAACTATGACTTCATAAAGTAACTCAATTCCCTTCACGTTTTCCATATCTTGAATACTGATTCACGTATTTAGTATGTGGATATCTTTAGTATTCAATGCATGGTCAATTCTTTAACCTATTATTATTTATATGTTGTACATTCATACGTCCATTTCCTTTCTTGACCTTTATCTTTTGTTAATTTTATTAATTATTCATTCAGCTACCTATTCTCTACCTATTGTCAACCTATTGTGTGACTAGCAATGTGTGTACAAAACTTTATGCTTTCGTACATGTTCGCAAATTATCATGATCACGTACATTGTTACTTTACATGTAAGTACGTTTACATGTATTCTTTTTATTTCTTTTCTTTAAATTAATTAATTTCTCGCAATACTCATAAATGCTTATGCAAGTGTTCGAATTCCGATAACCAGAGCGGAAGCGAGCGTTTCTGAGGTGAAAATCTCCTATCGCTTGCTTGTAATCATAAAACATTATTGTTATATATATATATATATATATATATATATATATATATCGGCTATTGATTGGTGGCGCGGAAAACGCAGTTTATTAATAAACAGGAACACCAGAGAAAATACAAACATCCTTCAAGGTTTAATAGTACCAACGTTTCGGAATGCACTAATTCCATCTTCAGGGCTAAAACAATAAAATTCCAAATCACATACAAAATACAAATTGCTTAATTACAATTTAAAATAAACTTAAAAAATTATAAAAAGTAGCTAAGAAAATGTAAAACATTAAAACTAAAAGGTAAATAAATGTGAAGTTAAAAAGTTAAAATTATAAAAAAGTAAAAGCATTAAAACTGAAATGTAAATAAAATAAACTAGTACCTTAACCAAAACATAGCAGATCTATCGATGATTCGTCAGAATTTAGGTCTGGTTTTAGTTTATAAATAAACAAAGACTCCATAATTTTAAGCTTAAGGTCAGAGCTTCCGGCAGCAAGTACGGTGAAATTAGACTGTGAAATTGGGTGGTTATTGTTGAGCGAGTGATTACGTATGAGAGAATTAGGTGGTTTGCCAAGGGGTAAATTTGTACGGACCGATTTACCGAGATGTTCGTAAATACGAGATTTTAAATGTCTTTTAGTTTTACCTATATATGACCCCATACAGTGGTCACACTTGTATTGATAAACTATAAATGACTTAAGAAGTGTAGGAATAACATCCTTGTATTTAAATAAATGGTAAATCGATTTAGACGGGGTGAATATAATTTTTATACACAGTTGTGGGTAGAATTCCTTGAGCAATTTTAAAAGTTTGTTTCTAATGTTAAAACTTGAGGTTCCCATATAGGACAAAGTGAAATACAGGATATCTTTGGGGACTGTAATTAAGTCTCTAGTTGTAGGGCTTATTAGTCTATTTAAGGTTCTGCCTATTGTAGTCTCCACCAGTCTAGAAGGGAAATTATTCTTGGGAAGGAGTTTTCGGATGAAATCTAGTTCATCGTGTAGTTTGAAGTAATCTGAACAGATATTGAAAGCTCTATTGGTCAGAGTCGAGATTAAATTTCGTTTGAAACCTAAAGGGATAAAGGAAGAAAAGTTCGTAGTAAGATTGGTGAATGTCGGCTTTCGGTAAACGGAAGTTTCAAAAGAGGAATTAGTTTTTATTATCTTAATGTCCAAAAAGGACAGAGAGCTATTAGATTCAACTTCTGAAGTAAATTGAATGTTAGGGTGCTTAGAATTAAGGTAATTACGAAACAAAGGGATATGGTCTGGTGATTTAAACAGGAGAAAAGTGTCATCAATATATCTTCTATAAAAAACCGGTTTAAAGTTGGAAGGACACTCATTCAACCATTTGACTTCATGATGACACAGAAACGCGTTAGCTAAGGTGGGACCAAGAGGCAGACCGTATGTGCCCATGTACTTTATGTTATACTCCTAACATCCTAATTGTCTATAAATATGAAACACTGTAAAAAAAAACTATAGTTAACTGTTTAATTGTAATTAACTGTAATATTTTAATATAATGTAATTGATGTACTTTAGTGAAACTATAATTAACGATAATAATTTAATATAATGTAATTAATGTACTTTAATGAAACTATAAATAACGATAATAAGCGAATGTGAATTAATTGGTAATTATAATCATAATAGCAATAAACCAAAATTACAACGTACTCAGTGATGTACTTGGGATTGTACTCAATGTACAGTGCTTACAAGAAGTCTCACGCCTCTGTCTCGTCCCAAGCTAGTCTGTTAGGTATAAAATGGGCGGTCATTATGGCAGCGGAGGTGTGTTCGGATTGGTGCATATAATTGCTCTAACCCCATCAATGACGTCCACATCTATCTTTGTGTTGATCACTCTATCTATTTATATATAGAGACATACTGTATATAGATATATATAGAGTATGCAGGGGATAACGTATCTCAGTCCCAGCTATGGTAGTTGTCTTACAATTAACAGTCCCAAGTGCAAGTTACGTTAACACCTCCACATAAACTACCCTGGACTAAAATAACATACGTGAAGCCCTTACCCACAAACCATTTAAAAGGTGTGATTTAAAAGCTCTCTCTCTCTCTCTCTCTCTCACTCTCTCTCTCTCTCTCTCTCTCTCTCTCTCTCTGATCACACCCCATCCCATCAGAGGTCTTCAGCAAAGACATCGGCAATGTATCCATATAACGTTAATAATAACCGAAACTCGGGGAAAATATACTTCTCTGCCTCCCGCTCTACTCCAAATCCTTTCCTCTGTGACCTCTTAATACGAACTAATCTATCATATTTTGCGACTTTTTAACTCTGGTAGGATTCAATTCCATTCCTATAGTGTAAAAGATACTTAAATTCATGTGTGTATTATGCCATATGATGTGCGTAATAAATAATCATTTTTAAATAGTTGGAGCGTTCAAGGTCATCTGTAATAATCTATAGACTACCCCCAAGCCCACTCTCAACACTTAGATTCCCCTAAGACACACGCGTCTTCAAGTAACATGAATGCGTAGAGATCTAAGGTGTTAGATTCCATATTACATAATTTATGTGCTAGGTTTAAGAACGCTGGCATTGAAGGATGGAAGGAAGGGACAGTAAAAGCGATAATAGGTTTAATGAAAGAATTGGAATGAGGATGGGTAAGCGTTGCTATGTCGAAGGAAACGAGGTTGGGTGTGGAATTACGAAGGGAGGAGGAAAGGGAGAGAGGGGGCTAAAATGAACGTGAGGATGGGTTAAGGGAAAGGAGAGAAATTCATATGAAATGCTAAACACAAACTCAAATATTTATTTTAATGTCCTAGACCTAGAAAGACAGAGCAAAATACCTTAAACTAACAATGAATTGACAGAAACAGAAGAGTCTGGTCTTGGACGCACTGATAGGTTTAATGTATGTGGCTAGAGGCCGTCACTCAGAATTACCACTACTACCTAAGTCGTAATAAGGTTATTTACTATGACAGAGTAGTCATGAGTAGTTATGGAAATAAAATATGATTATACTGTTGATGGCTGACTATATTCAGTTGGAATATAAACTATTGCTGACAATCTTTGGATCCTTGGCTTTTAAGACGAATTTTTTATGCATATGTTCAACAAAATAGGAAATTGGCTGATTATTATTACCATTCGAAGGGTTGGTACCCTTCACAACCGAAATCAATTTCAGAAGGGGTGCATGGTATCCTCATTTCCTTTATCGTCCCAGCACGCTTCACATAAGCCATTTACACGAAGGTGGAAAGGCCGTCTGTGCACCACGAGACGACCCAGGCAATGCGGGGAGCAATGGTGACATCGCATGAATATGGTGTGCCAATAAGAGAAATATCAAGACGACTAGACGTTCATCGAAGCACTGTGGAACGGTGGATTCATCGGTATGAAGCAGAAAACTCAATCGCTACTTTGCCGAGGTCTGGTCCTCCGCGTTCAACATCTCAAGATGAAGATGCTGCGATTGTTAATCATGCCAGAGAGCATCCGTTTGTTCCAGCGACGCATATTTACAGAGACCTGAACCTTCGTTGTAGCGCAAATACAGTAAACAACAGACTTCACGAGGCAGGGTATTTTTCTCGCCGTCCAGCTATAAAACCTGCATTGACGATTGAGCATAAAGAGGCGCGGATGGGATTTGCCTTGCAATACTTGCCGCAGCAGGAAGAATTCTGGAGAAAAGTTATGTACTGTGACGAAAAACCATTTTCAACAGATAGTCATGGTTCCCTGCATTGTTGGAGGCAGCGCGGAAAACGCTATGAAGAAGGAAATGTTTTCCCGAGCAAACGTAGTGGTCACATCAATCTCGGTGTGTGGGGCTGGATGTCTGGCTATGGTGTCGGAGAATTGACTCAAGTAGATGGACGCTTTACTGGACAGCAATATTGCCAGATACTGGAAGAGGTGCTGCTACCCAGTGTTCGTGCGTATCTTGTTCCAGCACTGGAACCATTTTACTTAATGGAAGATAACAGTCCCATTCATAGGAGTAACGTTGTGAGAGCGTGGTACGAAGATCACCCTGAGATTATTAATCTAATTCTGCCACCACGTTCTCCTGATTTGAATCCGATTGAAAACCTTTGGACAATAATGGTTAACGAATGGGAGCAACGCAATGAAAGAACATTTGAAGCACTTTTAGCTCACACGAGGAATAGTTGGGAGAGCTTACGCCGAACACCAAACATTCCCAACAATCTGGCCTCTTTTATGCTGCAACGATTGCAAGAAATTATTGATGCTGGAGGAAGCCATACGAAATACTGATGTTAAAGCTATGACGTAAATGTGTATCGAATATATATTTATGTTAATATAGAATTTTATTATATTTTTATGTTTGACATCTATAAAAGTATATATTGTGACCATGAAAGAACTTTACTTATCCTTAGTTAGAATCTTTTCTTGCAATGTCTACGCTCGTGGAGATGACAATATATGCAATGTTGAAACAAACTATGAAAAGGTAATAGTTTCAGGAAAAAAATAAAAACTAGCAACATCGAGGTCATCACATGTTTATGGGAATTGTCATATGATATGCTACCAATAAACTCTTATACACTACTATATACAGTATACTATATTACGTAATAATTACGATGAACAAATCAAATGCAAATTTCTCTGATTCACGGCCCACCAGTCTTGCTTTAGACTAATGACTTTCATAAGATGGAATAGGTTTAACATAGATAGTTTATCCATTGTTTTAAGTAGTAACCTATTAAGCGAACTATTAGTGAGATGACCGTGACTTCCTCGAAATACGTAGGATATGTATCACAAACAACAATACTGACAACAATTCCCAACAATTACTTAATATCAATAATTGCATTTGAGCAAATAATTTAGACCTGCGTCAAAATAACTTAGGTATCATGCCATGATTTGGGATATTTGCCGAATTAGTCGTTCTCTATAGTCTACAGTATATATTGAGACGGTATAATGTAATGCCCAGCTAATATTATGATCACTAGGATTGCTCCATAACCATCCCAACATCCCGAAACTTGCTCATTCTGCTTCTTAATCATTCGTATTTTAAACACTAAAATGTATCAGAAGTGACCTAATAATGACGTCATTGATTGGGTTAGAGCAGTTATGTGCACCAATCCGAACACACCTCCGCTGCCATAAGGACCGGCCATTTTATACCTAACAGACTAGCTTGGGACGAGACAGAGGCGTGAGACTTCTTGTAAGCACTGTACGACCCGACAATATGCCGCCACTTAGGAATGTATATTCGGCGATATTGTTATTATTTTTTATATGATTATTTTTCAGTTGGAATAAATTTTTGATTTGCTTTCTACTTTGCCAAATAATTGATGACTTGTTCTTTTTAAAAATTTCTTAATCATTTTTAGATTTAGCTTAATAATGAATCCTGAGTAACTTTTGCAATGTTCATGTTTTGTATACGCTCTCTCTTCGTTATAAAAGATGACGTCATGTCTTTTCTAAGCATTTAATTTTTGTTCATATGCATATTTTAGTGTAAAGATGCATAGTTCAATTTCCACTTCTAATTAGCTTGGCAGACCCGGAAAACATCAGATCTGAAAATACACTGTTTAAGATAGAAATATGGCTTCCTCTTCCTATATCCTGTTTATCTGTTTAACTATTGTCACAGCAAAAAAGTTTACTTTATTTTTAACTATTGTGCAAAAATAATACAGCCTTTTCAACATTTAATAATAATGATGTTAGCAGAATAGGGGTATATTAACCCCATAATTTCTTCCATGTTCATTCTGAATTAAACTACGAGGCTGAGCATTACCTGTAACGTTTTTGCAGTAATTTACAGTAAGGAAAAATCTTTATCTTCTCCTTCGAGCTGTGCTCTCTTCAGGGAACTTAGTCATTAAAATCTCCCGATACGTTTCAAGAAGAATCGGGGGAACCCCAGAGAATTTAATAAGCCTCTCAGAACCGTCCGAGCTACTATAGAAGAACTCGGAGAGTAGTATAGAAGAAACTACTGCAAGTAACAAATCCGTTGCTGCCTCCTAATCAGAACCCCTGTCCACTTCGAACCAACCCAGGCCATAAACGGAGGGGTTAACATATATATATATATATATATATATATATATATAATATACATACATACATATGTTTATAGATATTTATATATATACATATATATATATATACATATATATTAGGGTGCATCAAAATCACCAATGACATAGTTTCACTTTGTCCCTAAGTTAGAAATGTTCCAATGGTTAAGAAAACCTACTATGTGAATTATTTTTGGATTTGAATGCCATTTATGGGGTCCACACAGACTTCCTATATGCACACCAACCCCACAGTCATTCTGTGATTTGAGATCCAAATAGTAGAAGTTTAAAAATTTTGTTCACTACAAAAATCAGCCTAAGAACATGTAAGTGATATTCTAAAGGTCATATATACTTCTAAAAAGTGATAGAAACTTCTATAAAGTGATAGAAACTTCTATAAAGTGATAGATACCTCTAGAAAGTGATAGATACCTCTAGAAAGTGATAGAAACCTCTAGAAAGTGCTAGGAAGTGGTGGAAAGTTATAGAATATTCTAAAAGGAACTGCAATATATAATCTGATATGCAAGTATTTATGATAAATATGATTTTTGTGTGTTTATGTTAAATGTTTATGTTAATGAATTTTGTGTTCTCTCTTTACAGAATTTTTTGTGTTCTCTTTATACCTGTCGTGCATTATGGCCAGTTCAGATAGCACAAATGATAAATATGCTGTTAAAACTCGTCAAACTGCTGCCATTTATGGTCTTGGTGCTGGAATCAGCGATGCAGATGCAGAGATAACAGGATCTAGGCTGCCAACATGTGAGCAAGTGTTGCGATGCTACATGTTTCATCAGCAAGAAGGTCTACCGTTTAACCGTACAAAATGGAACAATGCTAAATTTGTCTTGCAAAAAATTATTCCATTTTATCAGAAAGGCAACATTGCCATGATTACTGAGAGGAAAGCTGTTGAAAAAATTATAGCACTATCTGCAAAAAATGCAAAACTTAGGGAACTTCCAGTGGATCGGTGTTCTTCGCTTGGTGCAGTTGCGAAGCTTAAGGGGATCGAAAAGGAGTTACAAGAAACATTTCAGTTGTGGCCAAGGAATGCTGAGCAACTCATAAAAGATCCTGAAGATCTGGAGTTCTTGCGGTCAATGAATCAGACAGAGTCGCATCATTGGAAGCCATGACAAGAAGCTCGCATCAAAAGTCCAAAGAAAGCAGGAAAAGGAAATGATGCAAGCAGAACGACAGCTTAAAGCTCATAAAGAAGCCCAAGCATCTACAAGCAAAGTTCAGATTGAGAACAGTGAGGAAAGCAACAGTGATGTTGAGGATGAAGAGGGTGATATAGAGGATTACAAACCAAAAACACGAAAATCTCGCCAAGCAACTCGCTCAGGAACAACTGCTTTTATAAGTCATGACATACTCAAATACCATAGGATGGTTTCCCTGTCTACAAGCATGAAGATCACACCGGCCAACATGCAGCATTTACCAAAGCCATCATTGAGGAATCAGGAGGTGACACAAAAAAAGTTTCACATATATTCTACTGCCGACAGAGCAAGACGTAAGGTTGGTGAAGAGCTTGCATCATTGGTCAGAGAGTCCTGGGTTCCACCACAGTTCCTGTCTCTTCACTGGGATTTTAAACTGATGTCAACTCTGTCATACCAAACTAAAGCTGAAGAGAGGCTCACCATAGCAGTTGGCAATTCGTATGACATCAAACTTCTTGGTGTGCCTTCCTACAAGCCAAATACAGATCAGCCAGCTGGTCAAATCATTGCTAATCTCACTATGGAGCTTCTCCGATCATGGAATTGTGTTGACTCGGTAGTGAACATGACTTTTGACACAACAGCTAGTAACACTGGTCATGTGAGTGCTGTGCTGCATGTGTTAGTCTGCAACAGGACATAGGTCGAGCTTTACTGTGGTCAGCTTGTCGGCATCACATTGGTGAGGTAATCCTTACACAAGTCTTCAATGATCTGAAAATAGAACCACCATTGTCAGTAGAAGTTACCATATTCTGTCGGTTCCAAAAGCATTTTGACACAGTTCCGCACAACAATAATCAGTCACTTAATTTTTTGGATGGTACCTCTTATTCAGATGGCATACAAACCATAATCCATGACTATAGGGCCAGAGCAATTTCATGCGCGCAGTCTGTTGTGAAGCATCAACGTGATGACTACAAAGAATTTTCTGATCTTTGTTTGCTCTACTTGGATGGGACAAGTAGAGAGTTTTCATTTCGACGTCCTGGTGCTGTACACAAGGCTAGGTGGATGGCCAAGCTTCTCTACTCCATTAAGATGGTGCTGCTGGAGGAGCAGATCAGTTCTCTTCCCTCTGGAACCATTACCACAGAAGCACAATGACCCAAACTGCGTGTTTGTGAACTTTGTTTGCTTGCTGTACAGCTGGTGGTGGATCACCTGTTCAAGCGCGGTACCTGACTGACCTCTTGCGCTCTTTAATGATGCAGTCCCTGAAGCTGAATGCTGCTATCTGGCTGAGAGATTTATAGCAGTAAAGCCAGCACAAGATCAGGCATCTTTACCACAACATCGATTTGGCACAGGATTTGGGGAACCCAAATTTCCAAACTCCATTTCCAGCACAACAATGCTTGGTGACTTAATCAACGAAGATTCATGGTACATTTTCTCTGTTCTGGAACTTGACAGTTCTTTCCTGACTCATAATATCGAAAATTGGCCAGAATTAGCTTCCTTTCAAATGTCCAGAGAACACATCTCGGCAGTTAACGTCATAAATGATTGTGCTGAGTGTGGGGTGAAGCTAAGTTCTGATTTTCTCATGGCTGCCAGATCACAACAACATTACCAAAATGTCCTACAAGTTGTTGAATCCGACAGAAAGAAGCTTCCTAATCTTCGAAAGAGGAAAACTAGAGCCTAAACTAATTGTTCATGTTCATTTACAGTTCTTGAACATTTTTTATTAACGTAGTGTTCTTTTGACTTTAACTTGCTTGTATCACCAATAATGTAAGGTATAAACCAGAATGTAATGTAGAAATCAATGTAATGTATCCCTGTTTTGATTATTTAACACATTTTTATTGGTTCATACTTTTGCAAACACGGAAATGGGGATATAAAATGTTTAATTTTTGGTCAATTTAACTCCAATACTAAATATTGCATCAATGATGTGGACCCCCTAGATGACCACATAAATCTTTGAAATTTGGCCATATGTGCTATTTCAGGCATTGGAACAGAGTAATCATAGGGACAGATTGAAATAAAACATTTTGAAAAATCATGGGAAATTTGATGCACCCTAATATATATATGTATATATATATATATATACACATATATATCACATATATACATACACATAGTAGAAGGTTCGAGAAAGCAGTTGCCAAAAACTTTTTTTACGCATAGAATAGTAAATAGCTGGAATAGTTTGCCGGTAGAAGTAATTACTAGCACGTCTATAAACATGTTTAAAAATCGATTAGACGCATATGTTGATAGATTGGGTATAGTTTAAGGTATTAAAATTAAGGGTGGATAAGATAGATTTTTATTCTCTTTTCATTAAAGATCACAATAACCAGACTAGAGGTCATAGTATGAAATTATTTAAGCCAAGATGTAGAACAAATTTAAGAAAACATAGTTTTACAAGTGTTGTGGGATATAGGGAGGCAGCATCTTGGGTTAGGGGATACTCTCTGTCCCATTTAAAGAGATTCCTCTGCCCAGCGGTGCCCCACATAGTACTGTGAGGTATTGAAAAACTCATGATCTCAACTTGCCCCACAAACACCTTTAAATGGGAGACCCAAAATGGGTGCACACATTTCTACATTACTGTACAGTCTTTACAGCCACACCTACACTTTTCCTCCAAATATATATATTGTAATGTATATGGTTGTAAATTGTGACTTGGTCCGCAATTGGTATGGACCGTGACTTATTTTTGGTTGGCAAGGTACTGGTATTGATGGATACCGTAATGAAATTGACTGGATTCTTTGGATCTGATATATTTGCATGTCGGATATAAATAGATATAGAGTTTACCATATTTGTGGATAGTAGTCTATTATGACTTGATCCTCTGGATCCAGAGATTCTATCTTTAGTTTAAAATTGATAATTAATTAGTTTTAAATTGATAAATAATTATTTAGTTTTGTAAAAATTAGTTGTTGCCAATGTACAGGCAGTTTTTACATAGTGGAGCCGCCTCGATGGGCCGACGTGGCCCATAGTGTGCCCACTATAAAAATTTCTTATGTTCTTATGTTCGTAGTGGTTCGGAACTCACGTAAAATTGTAGGTCCCCTCCGCCACCACTTAGGACATGCACAATACACAATTACGAACACAGTTAGGCAGACCAGCCATGAGTGGATCCTAGGGTCTTTGTTGGTCTGAAACATTATAACATTATAAAATTATTATATATATGTGTATATATATATATATAATATGTGTGTATATGTATATATATATATATATATATATATATATATATATATATATATATATATGATACACTCAGACAGTGCATGGAACAAGGAACTCTTCTGGGATAATTAAATCCACTATAGTCCGAATAAGTAATGGTAAATGACAAATACCATAGTTTTTCTTTTTCATGATGCTAGCCCGACGTGGGCAACGGGTCACTCGCAAAGAGGTCCCATAAATATAGCTGGTGAGGGAAGCTATATTTATGGGACCTCTTTGCGAGTGACCGTTGCCCACGTCGGGCTAGCATCATGAAAAGAAAAACTATGGTATTTGTCATTTACCATTACTTATTCGGACTATAGTGGATTTAATTATCCCAGAAGAGTTCCTTGTTCCATGCACTGTCTGTGTGTATCATAAAAAACTCAGGGGACCATTCTGAGTTCATTCCCATATATATATATATATATATATATATATATATATATATATATATACAGGGTGGGCGGAAAGTAGCTCCCTATTTTGGATTGGTAAAAAAATACGTATATTATCCATTTATTTCAGACGAAATAATATGAAAAGGTAGGCATACATGGTAGGTTTTCTCTAAAATTCAATGTGGGCTCCAACTCTTTCCACCAGCTTCTGGAGCCGCCCAGGAATGGCGTCCACTGACTTTAGCAGGAACTCCGGCGGGATGGAGGACATGACTTCCCGAATTCGGTCCTCCAGTTCTTCCAATGTCCTCGGTTTGGTGCGGTAGACTTCTTCCTTTACCCACCCCAAAAGAAAGAAGTCGCACGGTGTCAAGTCGGGGCTCCTGGCTGGCCATTGATGTGGACCACGACGACCCATCCAACGCCCAGGGAAGTGGGCATCCAGCCACTCACGGACAACAAGAGCGAAGTGCGGAGGGGCGCCATCTTGCATAAATATCAGATCGTCGATGTTCTCCCATGTGCTGACAACCGGCCAGACCTCGTTTCGCAACATAGCAAGGTACCGCTCAGCATTCATGGTGTTGCGCAGAAGGAACGGGCCCACAACCTGATCTGAGGTCATACCACACCACACCGTTACACTGAACCGATTCTGCCGTTTTTCAGCGGTAACCGTGCGACTTCTTTCTTTAGGGTGGGTAAAGGAAGTAGTCTACCGCACCAAACCGAGGACATTGGAAGAACTGGAGGACCGAATTCGGGAAGTCATGTCCTCCATCCCGCCGGAGTTCCTGCTAAAGTCAGTGGACGCCATTCCTGGGCGGCTCCAGAAGCTGGTGGAAAGAGTTGGAGCCCACATTGAATTTTAGAGAAAACCTACCATGTATGCCTACCTTGTCATATTATTTTTTCTGAAATAAATGGATAATATACGTATTTTTTTACCAATCCAAAATAGGGAGCTACTTTCCGCCCACCCTGTATATATATATATATATATATATATATATGTGTGTGTGTGTGTGTATATACACACTTATGTATATTTGTGTATATATGTATACGTATATATATATATATATATATATATATATATATATACAGGGTCTGTCAAAAAAAACTAAGCCAAATTCAAACCTTTATTAAAACAAAATCATTTATCTCATTAAGTTGAATTTTTTACACAATAAAGTATTGGTAATCACCTATTATCCTTTAAATTTTTATGACGATATCTTCAGAATTGTTAATTTTATTAATAATTAAATAAAAAGTGAGATTCTCCTACTTAACATGAAATTTTTTTTTAACGATATACTGTAGATAATTTTTAGTTTAATAAAATTAAAAGAACTGTTCAATATGATTCCTTTGCATTTCTATCGCTTTGTCCATGCACTCTTTTAAATGGTTTAAATTGCAGATCAGATTTAATAATCCTTCTTACGCTTGATTCTGATCTTTCTTGTTCTTTTGATATTTGAGCAGGTGTCATGTGGCTACCAGGTCGATCCTCTTGACTAAGGATACGTTCCTCCACTTTCTGAATATTTTCATCTACTCTAACTGATTTGGTCGCCCACTACCAACCTTCCTTTCAATGCTTCCTGTTTCATCGATAGTTCTCAATAAGTAATCTAAACCTGATCTAGTCCATCCTTTATAATCGAATTCAGAAAGTAATTTCCTTGCACTATAACCTTTTTCAACTCTATAATGCTTTATAATTATTTTATCTTCATGTGAGAATGGCATATTTAGAGGTATTCACGAACATTTTTAAATCTAAACAAATTCTGAAAAAGAGAAAAAAGAAGATATTACATAATGAGAAAAACTGAAATTTTCGCAATCTGTAGAAATAACCGCATAACTCCTAAAATATTTAAAATAAAGTTGTAAAATTATCACAGATTATTTATAAGCCTTTTATTTATTTAGTGTAAAAAAACATTTGAAATCTCTATCAAATTGTGCATTTTATAGAGATTTCAAATTGGCTTAGTTTTTTTTGACAGACCCTGTATATATATATAATATATATATATATATATACATATACTGTATATAAATATATATATGTATATTAGCGTGTAGCGTCATGAGCGATCTGGAGGCACATTTCAGGTTTTGTACAATCAACCTTGCTGATTTCAGAAAAGAAATAAAAAAAATTCTGCAACAAACAGAACACCTCCTTTTTCGCATTTAAAAAATACAAAATTCTTGTTAATTGCAGTTGGCAACACTGACTGACATGGTACTTCTGGCAGCTTTCTAATTATTCTCAGTGAGTCATCCCCTGGAATTTCTTAGTTCTACGCTAGCTCGCTTGAGAGAAACAAGTGTTTTTTCTGTGGATTTGGTGTTCAAAAACCCAAGGTACTAACGAAAGGTGCGTTTTGTGACATATACATTATGCACATTTCTTTGTTTTGTTGTGTTTTACATTGTTTATAAGTTTGTTATATGTCTTAGGGTATATATATACCTATGGATATTTATATACATAATACATATGTGTGTGTGCAGTATATTTTTATATATATATATCGGTAAACTTATTGTTTACTAATAAACCAAGCCTTATATAACTTATATATGTATATATATATATATATATATATACTCATAATCATATATATGTTTTATTTATACGTTTGTGTTTTTGTTTCAGTGTTCCTGTGTGATACTTGTTGAGTTTTGCTGGTACAATGAGCACGCAAAGAACGGGGATCTGCCAGCCACATTGTCTTTGGTTCTCCACTATCAGAGCTTCCTCTGTCTGAACTTCCAACCCGGATACAAGTTGCAAGGCATTTCCTCTTCTTGAAGGAGAACAAGTACACCAGCAACAGGGAGATTCTTCCGGAGGTATGCCAAACACTCATTGACCTTTGGAATCGTGCTAACATTCCATCACAGCCAATCAAGAATGTGAAGACCAAACTGCTCCGATTGAAGGAAAAAGGCTCACAAGCATCGAAGCAAGGAAAGCAGGCCACAAAAACCAAGAAGTTCGAGGAAAGCCTGAATCAATTGTTTGACATAGCTGTCTGCCAATGCGATGATCTGTCTGCATGCCACTGTGAAAAAGAAATTAAAGTCCACGACGAGAGTATGCCTTTCTGATCGACCAGAGAACCACGCGGATCATGCAGATCAGTCGGGTGGATACGAATGTGACTCAGATGATGGAAAGAAGGAAGTCAAGAGAGGATCGGATGCAAGAAAGACAAGAAGAAGAGAATAGAAGAAAAACAGAACGGCAAGAGGTAGCATCCTCTGCAGATGTGGTCGAATCAGCTCAAGCAGAAGCAGACTGCAGTGATGAAAGTGTTGGTGATGAGTGGATGGGTGATAGTGCCCAGGAGGACAGGAACATCACACCGATTCCCACTGTTGCTTTGGAAGCTGACCGGTATGGTGTATCGAACAGGGCTGCTGCAGCTATCAGCACTGCAACATTGGTTGACTATGGCATCATTAGTTCTGATGATCAGATAAACGTTATTGACCACCACAAAGTATGGAGAGCACGGCAGAAGGTACGGAGGGATCTGAAGGAAGCAGTAACTTACCACGATGTGGAAGTCACTGCTTTATATTTTGATGGGCGGAAAGACATGACACTTGTCAAAGAGAAAAAGGGGAACAAATGTTACAGCACAAAGAAAGTTGAGGACCACTATGTGCTGGTCGGAGAGCCTGGAACCTTCTATCTAAGCCATCTAACACTGGAACGAGGAACTGGCACTGTCATTGCGGATGGACTTCAAAATGCGATTGAAGAAATGGGTATTGCAGACAAGATAATTGCAGTGGGAGCCGACAGCACAGCCACAAACACAGGGCACAGAAGTGGAGCAATACACCTGCTAGAGTGCCCCCTGGGTCGCCCTTTGCACTGGTTCATCTGTAGTCTGCATTTAAATGAACTCCCACTGCGCCACTTGTGCAAAGAACTCATCGGCCCAACAGAATCTGCAACTCAATGGAAAGGACCAATTAGCAAAGCTTTGGCCACATGTGAAAGTTTGCCACTTTCCTCTAGAGGAATTCAATGTATTGCTGATGGCCACACTCTCCCGGATGTTGACCTTACTGAATTGAGTCGTGACCAAGCCTACCTCTACCGAATGATGAAAGCGATAAGGACTGGTGTTATTAATGAAGATCTTCTACGAGAGAAGCCTGGACCAATCTCCCATGCAAGATGGTTACAACTGCCAGCAGAATTTGTCGGCTATATGTAGCGATGGCGCAGCCAAGAGATGAACTGTATTCACTCACACAGTTTGTCGTCTACCACTATGGACCCATGTGGTTTAGCATCAAGTGCCATCCAAGGTGCACAGATGGCCCAAAACATTTCCTGGAGCAAATCAAGCTGCTACGATTACTGCCACCAGCTGGCAAGACTGTCACATGGCCTGTGATTGAAAGAAATGCATATTGTGCTAACCCTGAAAATATTCTACTGGCAATGCTTGCAGATGGAGATCAAGCAAACCGGAAATTGGCCATCGATGTAATCAAGACCATTCGACGAGCTCCCAAACCTGCTCAACAGCAAGTCTTTCGGCCACCAAAGATCAAACAAAGTGCTCAGAATTTGAAAGATTTACTTCCATCAGTGGAGGAGTGTACAATGGAACCACCACTCACGAAGCAGTTCTCTGTCGAACAACTCGATAAGATCACTGAAGAGCCCCTTGTTGTCCGGATACCATGTCACTCCCAAGGTGTAGAACGCTGTGTTAGGATGGTAACTGAAGCGTCTGGGGCAGTGTATGGAAAGGATTCAAGAGATGGCTACATTAGAGCAGTACTTATATCCCGTGACTTTATGCTGTCTTTCAAAACTAAACAAGATTTTAATGTATCATTTACAAAATAAAACTATCTAGTCTACCTACCTTCCTACCTACCTACAGTGTATATGTTCATTCCAAAAATAAATTTTTCTATTTTTCCTGAAAAGCAGTACATTGTAAGGGGTGATATGATAGCTCAAACCCTAGGAAAGCAAGTGTCCAAAAGTTATGGGTAACTAGCAATTTTCACGATGTTCACATGCGAAAAAGGAGGTGTTGCACTTGTCACAAAAAAATTTGTTTTCATTTTTGAATTTAGGAAGGTCAATTGTACAAAACCTGGAATGTGCCTCTTGATCCGTTACACTTTGCCCAATGACGCTACACGCTAATGTGTATATATATACATACACACACATGTATATATATATATATATATATATATATATATATATATATGAATATACAGTATATATATATATATATATATATATATATATATATATATATATATGATGAATAAAACCACGAAGGAAAGGAAACACAAAATGGTGCTCAAGCGCTTTCGTCTAATGACATCCTCAGGAACACTGACCTGAGGATGTCATTAGACGAAAGCGCTTGAGCACCATTTTGTGTTTCCTTTCCTTCGTGGTTTTATTCATCATAAATATTTTTCACGTGTTACTTTCGTGAAATAATTTTCATATATATATATATATATATATATATATATATATATATATATATATATATATATTAGGGTGGCCCTTAGTTGTATGCGATTTTCTGAAATGAAATATTGTTCATCTCCCAACCTCCAAAGTTGTTCTAATCCATGTAAAAATGCTCTGTGTAAAATTTCAGCTCAATCAGACAATATTAAGATGGCCCCCAAAGGCCCTAAATTTTCAGATTTTAACAATATTGATATTTTTTCATATAAAACCGTTTTTATCTTCTTTACACTGTTTTATTCGAAAGAAATATAGAATATAATCGAAAGAGAATTCAATTTACAATAAATTTAGTTATAACCATTATTTACTTAAAACCAAAATTGGACGAGATATTCACGGAAATTGAAAAGTATCATAAGTGCGTAAAAAAACCGCTTCTGGAAGGTTCTAGAAAGTTCTGCGCCTGCGGCCTATATAAGCGGCGTAATTATTTGTTGTAAATAAAATTCACTTTCGATTATGCTTTGTGATTATTTTCCCAAACAAAGTTTGCAAATGAATTATAAAGGTTTTATATTAGAAATACCAATCATCGTTGAATTTTGAAACTTTAGAGCCTTTGGGGGCCACCTTAATATAGCCCAATTGAGCTGACATTTTGCACAGAGCACATTTGTATATATTGAAAGAAGATTAGGAGTTGGGAGCAAGTAATTTCAAAAGTTGAAAAATAAGGGCCACCCTAAATGTATATAAGTTATGTTATAATGTTATAATATTTCAGACCAACAAAGACCCTAGGATCCACTCGTGGCTGGTCTACCTAACTGTGTTCGTAATTGTGTATTGTGCATGTCCTCCGTGGTGGCGGAGGGGACCTACAATTTTACTTGGGTTCCGAACCATAAGAACATAAGAAATTTTTATAGTGGGCACACTAGGGGCCACTTCGGCCCATCAAGGCGTCTCCACTATGTAAAAACTGCCTGTACATTGGCAACGACTAATTTTTGCAAAATTAAATAATTAATTTAAAACTAATTAATTATCAATTTAAAGCTAAAGATAGAATCTCTGGATCCAGAGGTTCAAGTCATAATAGAATACTCTCCACAAATATGTTATACTCTATATCTATTTATAACCGACATGCAAATATATCAGATCGAAAGAATCCAGTCAATTTCATTACGGTATCCATCAATACCAGTACCTTGCCACCAAAAATAAGTCACGGTCCATATCACTTGCGGAGCAAGTCACAATTTACAACCATATACATTACAATATATATACTTAGGAGGAAAAGTGTAGGTGTGGCCTTAAAGACTGTACAGTAATGTAGAAATGTGTGTGCACCCATTTTGGGTCTCCCATTTAAAGGTGTTTGTGGGGCTAGTGAAGATCATGAGTTTTTCAATACCTCACAGTACTATGGGGGGCACCGCTCGGCAGAGGAATCTCTTTAAATGGGGTGTGTAAGGACAGAGAGTATCCCCTAACCCAAGATGCTGCCTCCCTATATCCCACAACACTTGTGTTGAGCTGTGGGATCTATCACCACAAAGCCTTAATTTTACTACCTTAAACTATACCCAATCTATCAACATATGCGTCTAATCGATTTTTAAACATGTCTGTAGACGTGCTACTAATTACTTCTACCGGCAAACTATTCCAGCTATTTACTATTCTATGCGTAAAAAAGTTTTTCGCAACTGTTGTCTCGAACCTTCTACTTGTCAACTTACACCCGTTATTTCTAGTCCTATTATATTGAGATATTTCGAAAAAGCTATCTCTATCTACGTTATCGAACCCATTCATAATTTTGAAAACCTGGATTAGATCACCCGTTTGCCTCCTAGTCTCGAGTGTAGTCAATTTTAACTCCTTAAGTCTATCCTCGTACGACTTTGACCTAAGCGACGGAATCATCTTAGTTGCTCGTCTTTGAACTCTTTCGATTTTGTCTACATCTTTGCGCATATGCGGATTCCAAAATTGGACCGCGTACTCCAAATGTGGTCTACCTAATGATTTATAAAGAGGAACTATAATATCGTGCGATTTGTACTCAAAATTCTGAGCTAAAAAACCTAACACTTTGTTCGCCTTATTGACCGCTGCTGTACTTTGTTTACGCTACTTTTAAATCACCAGTGACTATAACTCCTACATCTTTTTCCTGCTCTACGCTTGTTAACTCTTTCCCTGACATACTATACGCAAAATTACCGTTACGCGAACCTATATGCAAAATTTTGCAATAATCGACGTTAAATCTCATTTGCTATGTGACTGACCAATCAACGATTTTATTCAGATCTTCCTGGATTTTACCTCTATCTTCGTCATTAATCGCCCTACCACCCAGCTTCGTGTCATCCGCAAACTTTGAAACTGTACTGACTAGGCCGACATCTAAATCGTTAATATATATAAGAAAAAGCAAGGGGCCCAATACAGAACCTTGCGGAACGCCACTCGCTACATTAGCCCGACACGACTCCGCTCCATCAACGACCACCCTCTGTTTCCTACCTCGCAACCACTCTTCTATCCGATTTATAACTACACCCCTCATTCCATGAGCCTTAGTTTTTTCAATGAGTCTTTTGTGCGGTACGGTGTCAAACGCTTTTTGAAAATCTAAATACACTACATCAACCGCCCGATGACAATCGTAAACGCCAACCACGCTTTGGAAAAATTCTAAAAGATTAGTTAAGCAAGTTTTGTTTCGCCTGAAACCGTGCTGCGTATTTCTAACTAGTTTATGCAATTCTAAGTGTTCCACTATACGATCCCTAATTATTGATTCCAGTAGCTTACCTACAACAGACGTTAAACTGATTGGCGTATAATTTCCCGCCTCACCTTTATCGTCTTTCTTAAAGCTAGGTGTTACGTTTGTTAACTTGAAATTATCTGGTACGCACCCCTCAGAAATAGACGCATTAAAAATCTTTGTTAGCGGCAAAACAATTCTGTCTTTTAATTCTTTTAGTTGTATGGGATATATGGAATCCGGCCCCGGTGATTTACGCGTTTTCATTTTATCAATATAGCGCATTACCTTCCCTTCACTAACCACGATATTATCCAAAATATTACCATTATCAAAAGGTATTATGTCTATGACCGTAGGGATATTCGTTACATCTTCTATAGTAAACTCAAATCTGACGTAAAAATTTCGTTTAGCAAGGTAGCCATTTCCTTGTTTTCAGAAACTAGATCTCCGTTAACATTTTTCAACGGCTCCAAGACACTTTTTGCTGGATTTCTATTGTTGACGTATTGAAAGAATCGCTTGGGGTTTTCTTTACCGTCACGAGCTATGGAGATTTCAAATTCGCGCTTGGACTTCTTTATGTATACAAATATATGTATATGTATATATATATATATATATATATATATATATATATATGTGTGTGTAAAAGATGAACAGTGATTAATTCCTATATAATCTTTATATAATCCTCTATATTCTTATCTTATATAATCTTTATATTCAAATATTCATTTTCACAGGGCTCTTCCCTCTAGAATGATATTAATACAATACAATTAATACAATACAATACGATAAACTTTATTTAATTGCGTGTAAGTGCTTAATATGATATTTACTCTAGATTATTTAATCTATTTAATCGTAATAATTGTTGCTTACTATATATAATCTTGCTCATTCATTTTTTCAGTTACTTTAACCAACCATTTACACTCTGTACCTAATACACATAAATACACACTTGACCACAGGTCTATACATCGTCCATTACGTAATTCTATCTTTCTTCTTGTATATTTTTAATGGTTAACAAAATCTAAGTAGCTAAAACTGTAACTAAATAAATTTTAATGTTTTCACTAAATTAATTTTACTTTTTTAAAAAATATATTCTAATATTATACGAACTTGTTTGTACTTGCAATACGACCGTTTCCCCACCGCTGAAGACTCCAACCAACAATAAAATGTAATTCGATTTTTACCTGCACGAGTCCATCAAATTAGTTTATTAAATGTACGATCATGGTAACTTAGGAAATTACTGACCCTTAAAATTAAAATTTTCCTTTTACCTACTATTCATTAGGTATGTATTTTTTTCCACAGGAAAATAAAATTTTGTTAAAAATTTAACAATATCTTTGGTTGTCTAACTTATTTGATTATCTAACTTAATTGTTTGTCTAAATTAACGTATTAATCCTTTTATTCTGTTTGTATAAATTAAAGTATTAATCTTTGAATTTTTTATATTTTATACCTCTCTAAGCAAGTGTCATGTTAAAGGTTTGATTACTGTGCATTGTACTTAACCACCCCAACTCATGTGTTGTATATAAATTTGTAATTATAAAAACCATTAGTCATCATCTAGTTTGAATTAGTTGGATGTTATATTATTGTATTGTATTAATTGTATTGTATTGTATTAATTGTATTGTATTAATATCATTTTAGAGGGACGAGCCCTGTAAAAATGAACAATTCATAATTCCTATATAATATTTATATTCAAATATTCATTTTTACATAAGAGCCAAAATCGCCTAACGCGAGTTTGGATAAAATTTTGATGAGCTTTCTATTTTTTGCCAAATAATTGGTGAATTATTTCATTTTTTTTAATATTCCTTAATATTTACTGTATACTCGTATAAGATATATATTTAATTAATAGTTTCACTCACTCTTTGTACGATGGCTATAAACCTTTCATTACTGTATTTTTCTAATTCGTTTCTTCTAATTTCTCCCAATAATGACTTGTACTGTACGTACGAATTAAATAACTATGGCGTATTAATTATGAATTGACGTATCGTATGGCATAATTTGAATAACTATGACGTCATAAAGTAACTTAATTCTCCACGTTTTCCATACCTTGAATGCTGAATCACGTGTTTAGTATGTGGATATCTTTCGTATTCAATATATGGTAAATTCTTTAATAATAATAAAAACTTCATTCTCTATAAGTCATTATTTATATGTTGTGTCCTGTCTGGTGTTATGTAGTGTAAATATTATTATTCGACCATATTCATCCATACGTCCATATCTTATCTTGACCGTTATCCTTTATTAATTTTATTACTTATTCATTCTCATACCTATTTTCTACTGATGCCCTATCAACCTATCAGTCCATGTTTACTCGTGTCTATATTACGCACACAACCTATTGTGTTACGTACCGATACTTATACAATGATTTGTGCATTCGTACATGTCCACATGTATTCTTTTTACTTTTTCTTTTAAGTGCGTTCACCTCTCGCAAGTTGCGCATTCATGCTGATTCAAGGTGTTCGAATTCCGACGACGTCGCCAAAAGCAAGCATCTGAATTCGAAATCTTCTCTCTTGCCTCTGCTACCAATTCATAACGTTAAGATGTTACGTTATATTATTATAATATACTGTATTGTTTCTCTGCCAGGCCACTGGTTTGTTATCGGCTTACGTCACATAGTTATCCCCGTTCTCATTACTTGTACTTACCATTTCTACCTAATTGTCATTCAAATTCTATATTACTTATGTATTATGTTATCATAAATGTCCATGTACTTCCCAATGAAAAGTACACCATATTTTTCTCCGCTTTCTTCATCGCTGGCTAATTAGACTTTCAAACTCTGATAACCAACCAGGTTGTATAAATATTTGACATAATTTGGCGTAATTATTGTTAGCTATAAATATATAACATTGCTGTTATTCCCCTTTAAATTATAGAACAACGGTTAATTCTCCTTCATTATATAAATTGTATCACCTATTTAGATTAATTCAGTATTTGATATGTCAATTAACAATTTGCTAAAATTGTAATTAAATGTAATAATTTAATATAATGTAATTAATGTACTTTAATGAAACTGTAATTAACAATAATAAGCGTATGTAAATTAATTGGTAATTATAATCATAGTTGTAATAAACCAAAATTACAATGTACTCAGTGATGTACTTGGGATTGTACTCAATGTACTACTCCGACATTATGTCGCCATTTAGGAATATATACTCGGCGATATCATTATTATTTTTTTTGTTATTTAGTTTTTCGTTTTATTTTGGAATCTTTCAAAATTCTGATATGTGTTAAAATTATGCTTAACGTCCAAGAAGTGTTTAGATCTCCAGTTAAAGGGGGGAACTTAACCTTCAACTACACTCCCCCAAAAATTTAGACTTATTTAATTCTTGTATTGTAAATTCAATCACTCCTGTCTTAGCAGCCTTTCAGCGAGGAGGTTGGAGCCCTCCCCTCCTCGATGAGGCCGAGGGCCTCCTCACTTTTAAATTCAGGCCTGAGCCATGGTCGAAAGAGGTCAAACCTCTCCTCCTGTAAAAGTCTAATCTAACTTAGAGGATGAGTATTACCTGTACATTTTAGCAGTAAATTACAGTAAAAGAAAGTTTTTTATCTTCTCCTTCGAGCCGTGCTCTCTTCAGAGAACTCAGTCAATAAAGTAGAGAAAAATAATTTCCCGATACCTTATAAGAAGCATCGGGGAACCATCAGATAATTTAGTAAGTTTTCCCAGAATCCTCCAAACCAATCTAGAAGAACTCGGATAGTATAGAAGAAACTATTGCGAGTAACAAATCCGTTGCTGCCTCCTAACCAGAACCTCCGTCGATTTCGAACCAACCAAGGTCATAGACGGAGGGGTTAACATATATATATAGATTAATCTGTCTATTATTATCATGGGGAGGGTGTGTCCTATTTCGACACTTCACTAACTTTCCGGCTGGGTAAATTTCCCATTGATTCCTGTTGAAAAAATCCATACCTAGTAGGATATCTGTCTGAAAGGTGGCGACTGTGTCCACTATACAACATTTTGAGGGGTATACCGCGTTTTCAACTTCTAAATATAATTCAGTTTCTCCGTATGTAGGTATGGGTGTGCCTGTAACTCCTCTGAGTTGGCAAGAAGGTGCCTTAATTTCATATCTGCAATCTGTACTCTCTAGTAACTCATCTACACATTGTTTCTTAATTGACGTCGCGTGTGCTCCTATATCTGGGAGAGCGGTTAAATCTTGGTTATCTGTGCTACAATTTATTATTAAATCTAGGAGGTTCGCACCTATTATCCTGATGGGGAGTTTGTGTGTGTAATTGGGTTCATTACTGTTATTTAGGAGGGAGGAGGTTGAACTGCTGCTTCCAAAGTAGGGTCTAAAAAAGGGCTCGAATTGTCTTCTATGGGAGGACCTGGGTCATATTCTATGGGCCATATTCTTTGTCGATCGCCACGGCGATGACCATGTTCATGACAGTGAAGGCAATAAGGGGGATAATTGCACTGACTTATCATGTGTCCAAAGCTATCGTAGTTAAAACACTGTGGAGGAGGGAGTGCATTCTGGGTTTGGGGGGCTTGTTTCTGGGGTGGTTTTCCCTGAATCGGCCTCGATTTATAGGGTTGTTGTTGGTGTTGTGGTTGCTGCTGCTGAATGTACCCTTTCGGTAGTTCTGGTTTGCTAAATCTGGGTAATGTTCCCGTGTTTTATTTATGGCTACACTTACTGGTTTGTCAATATTTAGAAACTCTTGAAACTTTTTTTTAGGTGCTCCGGGTAAGTTTTGGTAAATGGTCGCTGCTACTATTAGGTTTCTTTGTTTTGAAGTGAAAGTAATGCCACACGCATTTTCTGCGGCTCGGAGGGCTTCTCCTACGATTTTATGTGTTCGTGTAATAAAATTATTTAAATCTTCATGTTCCTCTTTCTTCCATTGAGCTTGGAAGACAGCTTCTAACATGGCTGAGGGTTGTGCAAGTGTTATTTCTTTAAAAAATTCTAATAAGTTTTGTTTAAAATTGTTCCATGTTGTAGCTTCGCTAATGGATGGGACGTAGGTGACTGTATCATGGGCATTCTCTTCTTTAGGGTCGATAAACCTTTTTGCTTCCCTAATCTTTATATCATCATCGGTGATGTTTTCGCCTAAGAAATGTGGTTCTAACGACTCAATCCAAGGTCTTACGCGTGGTTCAACAAAGTGATTATCATGGTCCCCTTAAAAATTAGGACAGTATGGGGAAGGTTTACCAATCTACCTAAGATAATGTATGCTGGGGCGGTGGTTTGAGACATATTGGCTTGTATTTGATCTGAAGTTTGTGCGTTTGGGAATATGTTTGAAGGGCGCGGGGTAGGTGGAAAAAATGGGTGCAGGGGGATTTTCGATGTCAGAAAGTGCACCGTCTGAATCGCTCATATGTGAAGGTACTATTAATGTGTTCTAATTTGGTCTGCTTGACCGATCTTAATGTAGGGAATGATCACTTGAGTGGTTTTCCTAACTATTCTATCTAAGAAATACACATTAAATAAAAGCAGAACAATTTGCCTAACTAGGGGCAAATTTGAAAGATTGTAAACAAAAAAATAAAAAAAATGTAAACAAGATTTCACTCGAATGTACGTGAAGGTACGGTAATATTATGATTGGCACATTAAATATAATTATACTATACTAACTATAATAGTGGAAATAACTCGGTTTCACTAAAAAGAAATGTATCACTGGTGTATGGAATGTTCACTGTGTTTTTTGTTAATTCTGGCTTGATAAAAAATTATTATTTGTTAATAATACTGATACTCAAATGTTTAGAGATTACTCCTGAAGACGTGTCTTTCTGGCCACTTTCTCATGGATGAAAACTAGGCGTGGAGAACATGGAGTCGTGACACACCGGTTCAAGGGTGGATGTGACGAACTGGAAGTTGTGACACGCCGGTCAACTGGATGTTGGTTCTAGTTCCAGGGTCTGGAAGACTGGAAGAATCCTGGATGCAGAGGTCGCCAGTTGTTAACCCCTCCGTCTATGGCCTGGGTTGGTTCGAAGTCGACGGGGGTTCTGGTTAGGTGGCAGCAACGGATTTCTTACTTGTAGTAGTTTCTTCTATACTATTCTCCGAGTTCATCTATAGTGGTTCAGAGGATTCTGGGAGGCTTAGTAAATTCTCTGAAGATTCCCTGATTCTTCTTATAACGTACCAGGAAATTTTAATGACTAAGTTCTCCGAAGAGAGCAAGGCTCGAAGGAGAAGATAAAGACTGTTTTTTACTGTAATTTACTGCTAAAATGTAGAGGTAGTGCTCAGCCTCGAAGTCTAATTCTGAATGAACATGGAAAAATTTTTGTGGGTTTATATACCCATAATTTGCTAACATTATTATTATTAAATGTTGAAAAGGCTGCATTATTTTTGCACAATATTTGAAAATAAAGTAAATCTTTTAGCTGTGGTAATGTTTAAAGGGATAAACAAGATATTTGAAAATGAAGGCATATTTTTATCTAAAACCGCGTATTTTCAGATCCGATGATATCTTGATCTGCCGAGTTAACTAAAAGTGGAAATTGAACTATGCATCTTTAAACTAAAATATGCATATGAGCAAAAATTAAAGGTTTAAGATTTACAAATAAATGCTTAGGCAAGACATGACTTCATCGTTTACAACGAAGAGAGAATGTATACAAAACATGAACGTTGCAAAACTTAATCAGGATTCATTATTAAGCTAAATCTAAAAAAATGATTAAGAATTTTAAAAAGAGCAAGTCACCAATTATTTGGCAAAGTAGGAAGCAAATCAAAAATTTATCCCAACCAAAAATAATAATAAAATAGTAATAATAATATCGCCGAGTATACATTCCTAAATGGCGATATAGTGTCGGGTCGTACATTGAGTACAACCAAAGTACATCACTGAGTACATTGTAATTTTGGTTTACTCTAACTATAATTATAATTACCAATTAATTCACATTCACTTATTATCTTTAATTACAGTTTCAGTAAAGTACATTAATTACATCATATTAAATTATTACAGTTAATTACAATTAAACAGTTAACTATAGTTTTACAGTGTTTCATATTTATATTAGGATAACTATTATTTTAAGATTTAACACAAAGTACATGGGCACATATATATAACATAACACATAATATATAACAATATATAACATAATACAGTTTTCGGATTAGAAGCAAGCAAGAGAGGAGATTTCGTATTCAGATGCCCGCTTTTGGCGTCGTCATCGGAATTCGAACACTTGCGTCAGCATGAACGAATATCTTGCGAGAAATTAAATAATTAAGGAAAAATAAAAAGTATACAAGAGAACGTACTTACATGTAAGGTAACTACGTACGTAATCATGATCATTAGGGGACATGTACGAATGCATAAAGTTTTGTACACATATCGGTTGTCACACAATATGTTGTGTGCGTGATATATAGACAGACACAAGTAATCATCGACTGAAATGTAAATACGGCATAGATAGACAATAAAAGATAATGGAAATAAAAGATAATGGAAATAAAAGATAATGGAAATAAAAGATAATGGAAATAAAAGATAATGGAAATAAAAGATAATGGTCAAGAAAGGAAATGAACGTATGAATGAACAACATATAAATAATAATATGTTAGAGAATTTACCATACATTGAATATTAGACATTTAAACTTGCATCATGCGAGTTTGGTCCTTATGTAAAAATGAATATTTGAATATAAAGATTATATAAATATAAGAACTGTATGAATATAATGAATATAAGGATTTATATAAAGATTATATAAATACGAGGATTAGGTAAACATGTGGATTTATATAAATATACGAATTATATACGAATTACACTGGGTAACAAAATTGAAAAAATTTCTGTTTATTGTGATTTTTCTGTCATTTCTTAATGATTTCGGGGCGCTGATTCCAAAAATGATATTGGTTTTGCTCTATCATCAACCGTTTCAAAAATATAGGTTATCACACTTTTCATATGGCAAAGTGTATAAAGAAGGCTAACATAAATATTTTCTGAAAATAAAAACACTATTGGAAATTAATGTTTATTGAGCCAAAATTGTTTGACAAACCCAAAATGGTGCAAAGGATATAATATATATCATGAGCAGAACCGATAAGAGAATAACAAGCCTCGTTATGCAGTGTGCGTTCCTTAAAAATGCACTCAAGAACGCGCCTTCCGCGTATGAACATTCTTATCCTTTCTGATCAGCGACCATACGTAGACTCCCATCATGGAAGCATCCCAATGGTCCTGGTACCTATTCTCCATCGTTTGAATATCTTGATAGAATCTTTCGCCATGTTCTTCACTCACATCGCCCAGGTTATCACGAAAAAAGTCTAGATGTGAATGCAGATAGTGTAATTTTAAAGACATACGGCACCCCATTTTGCCATAGCACTTAATCAAGTTTGACACTAACTCCTTATAGTTTGGTGCTTTATGGTTGCCTAAAAACCCACGAACCACATCACGGAAAACACACCAAGCCTCTTTTTCGATCGGTGTCATCTTGGTTTCAAGGTTCTTTGAATTCAACAGCGCCTTGACTTGTGGTCCTACAAAGATGCCAGCCTTGAATTTGGCCTCAGAGAGTTTAGGGAACATGACCCGAATCTGTTGGAAAACTTCCCCTCCAAAATCTAACGCAGTTACAAACTGCTTAATTAGACCCAACTTAATATGGAGAGGTGGTAGCAGAACTATGTCAGGCTTCACAAGAGGTTCCCTGAGTACATTGTACTTTCCTGGTGGTAGTCCTTCACGTGGAGGCCACTGAACTGTTTTATAGTGCTCAGTTGAAGCCCTGCTATCCCACAGGCAAAGAAAACATAAATATTTAGTAAACCCTCTTTGTAAACCTAACAGGAAACCAATCATTTTTTAAATCACCACACACGTCCCAGTTATATTGTTCATATCTAATTTGAGTGAGCAGTTGTTTGACATTTTCATAGTCCTCTTTCATTTGAACAGAATGTGCAACTGGTATAGATGGATATTTGTTCCCATTGTGGAGTAGAACAGCTTTTAAACTCCGAGTTGAACTGTCAATAAACAGGCGCCACTCTGAGGGTATATGTGTTAACCCAATAGCTGTGAATAGACCATTAACCTCGCTGCAATAACAGAGAGAGCCATTGACATCGTAGAACCTTGCAAACTCTTCATGCTGCTTTCGGTATACAGTGCTCTTGCAGTCTTCTCCGAGCAAATTCCACTCTTTGAGTCTGGAGGTCAGAAGCTCAGACCCTGATTTCGTCAGACCCAAATCTCTAATTAAGTCGTCCAATTCCCTCTGATTTGGAAAGTGAGGGTTTGTACTGAAAGTTACTGTATATTCTTCATCATGACTGTCCTCACCAGCCGACATCTCAGATGAGCTAGCTGCATCCTCATTTTCAACCTGCAAAGCAAAGAAACAAAATATAGGCATAGCTATATATGTAGAAGAGCATCACCACTAAGAAAAATCGACACATAATGACCCACAGTCTGTAAATACAGAAGGTAAAGTAATGGATAGATACCTGTTCTGGTGGACGTGGTATTGGAAGACCTTCGCCATGTGGTACAGGAGCTATGGACGACGCTATGCTTGGATACTGAAGAGTCTGCCTTCCTTTAACTTTCCTGTACTTAGAAACATCTACCATGCAGTAGTAGCAATCGTCGTGGTGGCTCTTTGGTTTTCTCCATATTCTGGGTACCGCAAAGGGCATTGCCTTGCGTACTCCCCGCAGCCACCTTTCAAGTGTGGAGCGGCAGCTTCCACAGATCACATGGGGTGCCCAGGGCTTATCTTGGTCACCCATAGGCATACCAAAATAGAGCCGATACGCGATCCAGAACTTGGTGCCTTTCACAATCTTGTGCGATACTTGCTTGGGGCCTATGTAATACCCACAAACGTAGCAGAATATATCCGGCGAGTGTTTACAAGCTCTAGTTGCCATTCTCTTTACCAAACTGTACTACATTAATCATAACCTGCAGATATAGAGTGAAGAGTTATTAAATCTGCAACAGATTACAGATTCCAGAAAAAAAGATGTATTCACAACACTGAAATAATATTCGCAATAGAAAAGGATCGATAACACTCAAATCGTCAGCACAGAGAAGTACAGAAACACAGTACCTCAGTGCTGGTAACCATCAGACAAACAACCTGCTTTCTTTGTGTGCTCACACTTACTGACTTCTCAGACTCTGCCCTCTTCTTTATATAGCACAGTGGAAGTTTCGGGCAATTTCTAGAGCAAGAAACTGTCAACAAACATCCGGATTGCGGATTGTTCTCAACAACTCCTGGTCATTCTGATATTGCTGCGCCTATAATAACATTATACAGGTAAAACACGAAAAATGGATTATCTCTGAAACCATTGATAATACACACAAACCAAGGCCAGATTTGGACTCAGCGCCCACAAATGCATATAAAAACAAAATTTTTTATATAAACAGAATCAGTGTTACACTGTGTTATTCATTGTTCATCTTTACATATATATGTATGTGTGTGTGTGTATATGTATATATGTATGTGTGTGTGTATATATGTATATATGTATTAGTCGTGGACCGGATGTCACTTTTTCAACATCTTCGGATGCGGATGCGGATCTTTAATTTCAATATCCGCGAATGCGGATGCGGATATTTAGTTAATCTATCAATATAATATAGAATTATGAATATATGACAATTTTTCAAATTTCGTGATATTACTATTATGGCAGGCAATGCATAAGAATTAAAATTAATATTAATGTTTTCATTATGATAAATATAATAACTTTCTCGAGTTTCAGCCACAGAAAATTCAATTTTCTGTGTTACCAAGTA
The DNA here is from genome assembly GCA_023014485.1 of Bathynomus jamesi. Lineage (NCBI taxonomy): Eukaryota > Metazoa > Arthropoda > Malacostraca > Isopoda > Cirolanidae > Bathynomus > Bathynomus jamesi. Next base: position 1,529,410 of record JAJOZX010000131.1, read on the forward strand.
TTTATATTTTGAGGTTTATATATTTGTTTGTTCATTAATAACACTGGCCAACAAAATGAAACTTTTTTTTTCTCATTACAAACATGATCACATTTTTCTTAATGCATTTTTCGCGCTGATTCCGAATCTGGTTTTATTGTTTTTCTAGCACGTAGAGTTATATAGATACACTGGTTTTGATATTTTTAAGTTTTTGATATTGCTATAAGAAAATTTATGGATGTGTTGATCACACTTAGGAATGCTAAACAACAAATACATCATATACTTTATTCAATGTACTTATAAATAAAGAATATATACATTATTTTATTAAAAGCGCTGTGAGTGTGATTTCCTTTTGTAAATTTGGCCTGGATTGTCACGATACAGCATCCAACAATGGTCCGCCATCATGCTTTCATTCCAGTATCCTTGGTAGCGCTTCTCCATCATCTGAATATCTTGATGGAAGCGCTCTCCTTGCTCGTCACTCACTGCACCAAGGTTTTCAGGAAAGAAATCTAAGTGGGAATGCAGGAAGTGAACATTTAACGACATTCGACACTCCATTTCTTTGAAGGCATCAAGGAGGTTCTTGACGCCATCCTTATACGCAGGTGACTTGTTGCTTCCAAGAAAGTTTTCACATATCCATTTGTGAATCCTGACTGCATACCCATAAGCATTCCTATAACTTTTAGATCTCCACAAACATTCCATTGATGACTGTCGTATTTGATTGCCTTAAGTAGTATATCCATATTGTCATATGTCTCTTTTAGATGGACGGAATGGGCAATGGGGATGGATGGCATTATATTACCATTATGCAAAAGAACTGCTTTCAGGCTTCTCTGCGACGAATCAATAAAGAGGCGCCACTCAGATACCACATACGTCTGAGATATGGCTGTGAATAGTCCATTGATGTCATGGCAATAACAGAGAGGACCGTCTACTGAAAAGAATGCTGTTAATTCAAAATTCCGCTTTCGGTAGTAACTAATACGAACATTGTTCTCAAGTAAATTGTTCTCCTTTAGTCTTGAGGCGAGAAGCTCTGATTTCTCTTTAGACAGCGATAAGTCTCTAACAAGATCATTCAACTGTCCTTGGGTTAACTTTTTAGGCTCTAAATGTCTACCTTCAAAAGTGTACTCTGGTTCTGTAGATGGTCCGGAAACGCCAGTTGCACCTTCATCACTTTCCATGTCATCTATGATAGAATCTAGCCTATCACTTGGGGAAATTGGAATGGGCAATGTTTCATCATGTTTTACTGGTCTACGTGCTGAATCCAAGTTTGGATATACAATCTGGTGTTTGTTCTTGGCAGAAAACCCCATTAAGTTCACACTACAAAAATAACAGTCTTCATGATGATCTCTCGGCTCCCTCCATATCATGGGTATGGCAAATGGCATTGAAGCTTTCTTTTTGTTAAGCCAATCACGTAATCCATTTGAACAGCCAGAACAGATTTGATGTGGCGACCATGGTTTATCTTGGTCACCTAGATGGCAACCAAAGTATAGCTTGTATATTTTCTTAATGTCGGTTGTAATACTTCGTCGCTGTGTTTTAGTTGTGAACTGGCCGCATACGAAACAGAACTTGTCGGGGTCATTCTTACATTGTCGAGGCATGTTGACTGATCTGAGCAAACTATAAATTCAAAAAAATGTACACCAACTTGACACAACAAGTTCTTGGACTGGACTGATCTTTTGACACACAAAGCACGGCGTTGTTGCCTGAATCACAATGCTGCTAGACATAAAAGCTCACACCTGAAATACATAAGATGTATAATTAAGATAATTGAAATAAATAAGATGAATAAACTAAAAAAACACAATAAAATAAACACAATCAAATGTTGAAATTTTAGTATTTTGCCTATTTAAAATGGTTAAATCTGTGTAGTTATATATATGCCTTCATCTTGAAAACTATACTTGCTAGAAAAAATCTGAATGCAGTTTTGGAATCAGCGTGAACAATGCTATCCAGCCAACACAAATTTTACTCTGATGAAAAATCTTTGTTGACCAGTGTAATTAATACTTTACATGAAATGTGCATGACTGGGCCTTGTAAGCTACTTTATAAGCTAATTTAATTGTAAATTGCATAATTTATTATAGGTAATATCCGCATAGCATCCGCAGTCAGAAGTGCGGATGCGGATGCGGATATCCGGTCCACCACTAATATGTGTACACACACACACACACACACACACACACATATATATATATATATATATATATATATATATATTATAATGTTTCAGACCAACAAAAACCCTAGGATCCACTCATGGCTGGTCTACCTGTGTTCGTAATTGTGTATTGTGCATGTCCTCCGTGGTGGCAAGGGGGACCTACAATTTTACGTGGGTTCCGAACCACAAAGCCTTAATTTTACTACCTTAAACTATACCCAATCTATCAACATATGCGTCTAATCGATTTTTAAACATGTTTATAGACGTCTACTAATTACTTCTACCGGCAAACTATTTCACCTATTTACCATTATATGCGTAAAAAAGTTTTTGGCAACTGCTGTCTCGAACCTTCTACTTGTCAACTTACACCCGTTATTTCTAGTCCTATTATATTGAGATATTTTGAAAAAGCTATCTCTATCTACGTTATCGAACCCATTCATAATTTTGAAAACCTGGATTAGATCACCCCTCAGCCTCCTAGTCTAAAGTGTAGTCAATTTTAACTCGTTAAGCCTGTCCTCGTACGACTTCAACCTAAGCGACGGAATCATCTTAGTTGCTCGTCTTTAAACTCTTTCGATTTTCTCTGTATCTTTTCGCATATGCGGATTCCAAAATTGGATCGCGTACTCCAAATGGGGTCCAACTAATGATTTATAAAAAGAAACAATAATAGCGCGCGATTTGTACTAAAAATTCCGAGCTAGAAAACCTACCACTTTGTTCGCTTTGTTGACCGCTGCTGTACTTTGTTTCGTTACTTTTAAATCACCAGTGACTATAACTCATAAATCTTTTAGGGTCATTCCATGTCAGTTCAACGGAATTTTTGGTCGAAAAAACGTGACCATCGCCGATTTTTTTGAAAATTGCCGAATTTATAGATCTCGGTGAGGAAAACAGAATGGCACTTGTTTCAACACTCTAGGTCATATGGTTCCGGAGATATGGCCATTCGAATTTTGTAAAAAAAGGTCAATTTCCAAGGTCATACCATATTTCAACATGAAATATCTCAGCTCCTATTGCACTTACAGATACCATTTAAACACCATTTTAAAGCTTTTAAGCAGATCTACAAGTTGTTTTCTATTCATATTTTACCTCAGTGGTAAAAAAAATTTGACCTTATTTTTTAACTTTGACCTTGTGTAGGTCATTTGATCTCACAACCGATTTTTTTCTCCTTTCACCCAATTTCGGGTACACATTTCTACCTTAACCTAGCAGAAGATTTCTAGTGTTGATTAAGTTAGTATAGACGCTACAGCCATTTCAGTGGACCATACCTACCTCCATTTTGACCAAGTACCTTTTTCCACCAAATTTTGAGCGCCGTTTCTTTGGAACTGTTTGAGCTAGAGTGTTGAGAAAAGTACCATTAGATTTGTCTCAATGAGATCTATAATGTCTGCCATTTTTAAGACAATTTGCCTTTAATATGTATATTAAAATAACCTTTTCCTTTATTTTTACCAATTGAGTTATAAGAACCGATTCTTGTCTAGCTGGGTGATTCCAGTAGCTTACCTACAGCAGACATTAAACTGATTGGCCTATAATTTCCCGCCGCACCTTTATCGCCTTTCTTAAAAATAGTGTTGAAATTATCTGGTACGCACCTCTCAGAAATAGACGCCTTAAAAATCTTTGATAGCGGCACAACAATGCTTTCTTTTAATTCTTTTAGTTGTATGGGATATATGGAATCCAGTCCTGGTGATTTACGCATTTTCATTTTATCAATATAGCGCATTACCTCCCTTTCACTAACCACAATATTATCCAAAATATTACCATGTATATATATATATATATATATTGTGTGTGTAAATATATATATGTGTATATATATATATATATGTATATATATGTGTGTGTGTATATATATATATGTGTGTGCGTGTGCGTGTGTGTGTGTATATATGTGTATATATATATGTGTGTATATATATATATATGTGCATATATATATATATATATATATATATGTGCATATATATATATATATATATATATATATATATATATATATATATCTGTATATATACACATATATATATATATATATATATATATATATATGTGTGTATACATATATATATGTGTGTGTATATATATGTGTTTATATATTTATATATGTGTATATACATATGTATATACAGGATGTCCTATAACTCCGGCATCATAGGAGAAATTAATATTTTTCTATTTCTACAAACCATAATTCATATTTTTCTCTTTCTACAGGCCATAATGTCTGTGAGCAAGGAAGAACGAATCCAGATAATTCTACTCATAGGAAATCGGACTGCATCCAGACCTCGAGCCAATAACACAGAGTTGTGTTAGCAGACTTGTTGCAAAGTTTAAGGAAACAGGATCCATAGAAGATAAACCACGCAGTGGACCTTCAAGGAGGTCCACTGACGATGATACAGCGACTGCTATCCTGGCTCATTTTAACAGAAGTCCCAATAAGTCTCTTCGGCGATTGTCCGCCAAGACAGGAGTGTCGAAAAGTAGCATCCATCGCATTCTTCAAGCTCACAAATGGCATCCATATAAACTTCAGATCCTACAGAAATTAAGCGAAAATGATCCCGACCGGCCGATGGAATTTTGTGAATGGGCTACGGAACAATATGCTCGGGATGCCAATTTCCCGTCCACCATTCTGTTCAGTGACGAGGCTGTTTTTTATGGAAATGGTGAGGTAAATCGACAAAACACCCGCTACTGGTCTCAAAACAACCCTCACTGGTATACCTCTTCAAAGGAACAAGGTGCATCTCGGGTGATGGTATGGTGTGGCATTTGGAAGGATCGCATCATAGGCCCCCTTTTTTTCGATGAACATGTCACTGGAGGCACCTACCTACGTATGCTCAAGGAAGAAGCATTTCCCAGTGTCTTGAGCGAACAAGGAAATTTCCCGACATGGTTCCAGCAAGACGGCGCTCCTGCACATTACAACACTCAAGTAAGGGAATACCTGTACCAACAATTCCCTGGTCATTGGATAGGACGTCGAGGGCCTGTGGAATGGCCAGCTAGAAGCCCGTATCTCACGCCACTAGATTTTTATCTCTGGGGCCACTTGAAAGCGCTGGTATACGCAGAGAAAATTAGGAGTGTTGAACATTTGCGGCAGCGCATTGTTGGGGCATGTAGCACCATTACTCCTGACATCATTCATCGTGTGCTTGCTGACTGGGTATCCGTCTGAATTTGTGTATTGAAAACAATGGTGGACATATTGAGCACGTTCTGTAAATAAAAGCTTTTGTTTTGTCTTTTTTTATTATTTTTCCTATGAAGCTGGACGTATGGGATATCCTGTACATATATATATATATATATATATATATATAATATATATATATATATATATATATATATATATATATATATATATATATATATAATATATATATATATATATATATATATATATATATATATATATATATATATATGTGTGTGTGTGTGTGTGTGTGTGTGTGTGGTATATATATATATATATATATATATATATATATATATATATATTTACAGGGTGTACATAAAGTCAGGATCTATTTTTGTGAAATAATTATTTTTTATTTTTCTTTTCAGAAGCCCTTAGAATGAATACAGAAGAGCGTGTGGCAATAGTAATTTGGCGAATCGAGGGAAAGAAATACAATGACATCAGAGAGAAGTTTGGAAGGAGATTTCATAAGCCTGGGCCAATAGACAAGACAATACGAAAATTGGTGAACAAATTTAAACGAACGGGATCTGTAAATGATGAAGCAAGATCAGGACGACCGTGTATGTCAGATCTTACCGTGAATGCAGTACGCGGAATTATCACTGAGGAGCCATGTACGTCCGTTCGTGCTGCATCACACAGACTCGGCCTCCCGACGTCATCTGTGCACAAATTTCTGAAAGTTAATTTGCAGAAGAAAAGCTATCATTTGCAGGTTTTACATGATTTACATGAGGAAGATTTCCCTCGACGAAGTGCTGTGTGTGCTGATCTCGTAGAACAAATCTGGAGTGATAATTTAATGGACAACATTCTCTTTAGTGATGAAGCCACTTTCCATACGTGTGGAAAAGTAAATCGCCATAACTGTCGAATTTGGGCAGATGAAAGACCGAATGATTTCGTCCAAAATTGAGAAAGAGACTCACCTAAAGTTAATGTCTGGATGGGTTTAACAAAATCTAAGGTTTATGGTCCTTTTTTCTTTGCTGAAGCTACAGTTACGGGGCTTATTTATCTGGACATGTTGCAGCAATTCCTTGAACCTCAGCTGATTGGGGATAGGATTGTTAGTACCGTCGTCTATCAACATGATGGTGCTCCTTGTCACTATGCCAAAATTGTTCAGGATTATCTAAATGGACGTTTTCCAAATCGCTGTATCGGACGCGGAAGCAACAGACCTTGGCCAGCGAGATCACCAGATTTAACCCCTTTAGATTTCTTTGCATGGGGCTCTATCAAATCGCACGTCTATCATACGAAGATTACGAGTCTTGAAAACTTACGTACACGTATACGAACTGCTGCAGATAACATAACCCCGCAAATAATGTTCCAGAATGTGTTTAGAAATGCTGCGGAACGATTTGAGCTGTGCAGGGATACTGATGGGCGTCACGTCGAATCCTACTCTTAATTATTTAATGAATGTTACCACTTTATCATTTTATGATTGAATTTCATATAATTTCCAAGTGCTTCACAAAAATAGATCCTGACTTTATGTACACCCTGTATATATATATATATATATATATATATATATATATATATATATATATATATTACTTACTTTTGTTACTTTTGTTGAGTTTGAACGACGGTTCAGGATCGACCTGCAAGTCGACCCCTCTGCAGATCCCGCCTCATTTGCAGGATTTGGTGAAGGATGGAATTGCTGTCTGATCTCCTCCTACCCTCGTAGCCAGCCACGCAGGGCTGGTCAGAGACTTTGCATAGGAATCTGTCCAGCTGGTTCTTGAAGTTATTTAGGTCGGTGTGCTGGAGATTCTTTTGGATGGACATTGAAAACCTTTACGCCCCGTATTCTGAGTATATTTTCCATCCTCGTTTTCATAGCCCCTTGTCCCACCGCAGCTGGGACCGTACAATATGTGCATCTTCTCTCATTCCAGTTTGTTTCTATTTCGTTTCTAAGGTTAGGGACAGAGCCCTCAAGTATTTTCCATATGTATATTAATGTGTACCGCTCGCGCCTTCTTTCGAGAGAGTATAGTTCCAGTGATTGTAGTCGAGACCAGTAGTCTTCACCTTCCGTTTCCTCTATCTTAGACGTAAATGTCCTTTGTATAACTTCAATGTTCGCATTTCTCTCATTTTCTGTCTGGGCTTGTGAGTACTGAGCAATACTCAATTATTGGTAGGACTAGACTCTTCCATAATTTGAGCATGATGTTTGCTTTTCTGCTGCGGAAGCTCCCCCAGATGATTCCCATTATTTTTCTAGCCTTTGTGATTTTGATTTTATAGTGCTCTCTGAATTCTGCATCCGAAGACATTATTACTCCAAGATCCCTGACTTGTGGATTTGGTGTTAACTGTTTGGCTTGCATAGTTTTGTACCCTTTTTCCTGTAGCTCTTTTTTATTACCATACCTTAAAAGTTGGAATGTTTCAATATCGTTTTGTAACTTTCTTATGTCATCTTCGTTCAATATTTCCTCACATATCTTTGTGTCATCTGCGAAGCATGATACAATATTGTCCTTAATATCTGCATCAATATCTGCAATCATTATTATGAACAGGAAGGGAGCTAATACTGTCCCTTGTGGGACAGAGCTCACGACTTCCAAGACTTCCGATTTAACTCCGTTTACCACCACTCTTTGTGTTCTTTACGTCAAGAAATTAAATATCCACCTTCCTAGCTTTCCAGTAATTCCTCTATTCTTAAGTTTGTGTGCTATAATTCCATGGTCACATTTATCGAAGGCTTTAGCAAAGTCCATATATATTACATCAATGTTTTGTCCTCGACACACTCTTTCTAATATTTTCTCCTGGTGGTCTAGTAGATGTGACAGGCATGATCTTCCCGCCTGAAGCCATGTTGATTTGGGTTGTACAAGTCTTTTTCTTGTAGGTAGTAGGTAGATTTCCCCATAATTATACGTTCAAAACACTTTATAAGGTGTGAGGTGTGTGTATATATATATATATATGATGAATAAAACCACGAAGGGAAAAGAAACACAAAGTGGTGCTCAAGCGCTTTCGTCTAATGACATCCTCATGAACACTGGAGTGAAAGGATCGTTCAAGGCAATATATAGGTTACAAAAATAAACATATATATATACACACACACATATATATATATATATATATATATATATATATATATATATACATACACACATATAGTAAGTATAGAAAAAATTGTGGGAGGAGCAAACACATTTGTATGGGAAAATGACACTTTTAGCAATTTGGCCGAACTTCAATATAAATTCAAATGGCTTGTTTATGAAACAGGTCACAAAAGAATAAAGAAATAAAAATAAATATAAATATAAATTGGACAAAAAAAAAAATTACAAAATAATGCCTTAGTGATATAAGTATATGTCACAGCCTAAATAACCATAAAGAAATAAACCAACAGATAAAAAACCAAAATTGTAAGTGGAGTCTACAAATTCAAGCTCAAAAGGAAAGTTTACAATCAATTTAATAGATGATGCCAAATTGATATATATGTCACAAAGAAATAAAGAAATAAACCAAAAAAAAAAAATAATAATAAATTGAAAAATAAATTTTAAGAGAGGCACACCAATTTATAAGGGAAAAATTACCAAAAGTTTTTTAGTTATTGTCTGAATCATGCATACTATGGTCACAAACGAATAAAAAAGTACAAGTAAATATAAATTGGAAAACAAAATGATGCCTAGATGATATATAAAGAACTATAAAAATATATACAACATATATAAGGTATATATACGAAATATAAACGCAATATATAAAGAATATATATATATATACAGTATATATGCATAAGGGAAAAAATTACCAAAGGTTTTTATAATTATTGTCTGAAAAATCGGTAGGTATATATATATATATATATTTAACTGCAATGACCACGCACATACGCACATACATATACATACATACACATACACGCATACAGCAATAAATTGAAAAATAAAATTGTAAGAGAAACATACAGATTTATAAGGAAACAGAGACAAAAACAAATTTTTACCACAGATTTAGCATCCTGCCCTTTTTGTTTAAATCCATTCTGAAGGAATTCAGAGCAACGGGATCGAGTTGAAACAGACCTTTACTCATGTTAAGGTTATTTGTAAGTTGAATTATAGCCGACTCAAGAATATTTCTATTAACAATGTTGCTAGAGTGAAACAAAACTGAAGCATTATTCCAATCAATACAATGGGATAACTCTGACAAATGGATAAAAAGGGCAGTGGACAACTGTCCCGTTCTAACGGAATATTGATGCTGTTTTACACGCGTTTGCAAATCCTTTCCCGTCTGACCTATGTAAAAGGAATCACATTGCTTACACCCAATTTTATAGATAATGCCTAAATTATTGGTAGGGCTATTTTTTACTATGATGTTTTTCACAATATTGTTATATGAAAAAACTACACTGATATCCAAAAGTTTAAGTACATTAGCAATGTCCTAAGAAGCCCGGGAAAAATGGAAGTACTAAAATATTCTTTGACAAGGTGCGAGTGTTATTATTCACACGATAGAAGGTTCGTTTAGCCTTATTAAGACAAGATTCCATGAACGCAGATGGGTAACACAACTCACTTCCAATACCGTTGATATTTTCCAATTCGGCATCGATGTATTCCGGACTGGCGATCCTAAGAGCGCGGAGAAACATTGAGGAAAATATGGCCTTTTTAATAGGGGTGTCATGTCCAGAGTAAAAGTGTACGTAGGACAAATTGTTTTTTTTTTTTCCGATAGATACTAAACTTAAAACCCGGGCTATCCCTATGAACACGCACATCCAAAAACGGGAATAGGGATAGCCCGGGTTTTAAGTTTAGTATCTATCGGAAAAAAACAAACAATTTGTCCTACGTACACTTTTACTCTGGACATGACACCCCTATTAAAAAGGCCATATTTTCCTCAATGTTTCTCCGCGCTCGTAGGATCGCCAGTCCGGAATACATCGATGCCGAATTGGAAAATATCAACGGTATTGGAAGTGAGTTGTGTTACCCATCTGCGTTCATGGAATCTTGTCTTAATAAGGCTAAACGAACCTTCTATCGTGTGAATAATAACACTCGCACCTTGTCAAAGAATATTTTAGTACTTCCATTTTTCCCGGGCTTCTTAGGCATTGCTAATGTACTTAAACTTTTGGATATCAGTGTAGTTTTTTCATATAACAATATTGTGAAAAACATCATAGTAAAAAATAGCCCTACCAATAATTTAGGCATTATCTATAAAATTGGGTGTAAGCAATGTGATTCCTTTTACATAGGTCAGACGGGAAAGGATTTGCAAACGCGTGTAAAACAGCATCAATATTCCGTTAGAACGGGACAGTTGTCCACTGCCCTTTTTATCCATTTGTCAGCGTTATCCCATTGTATTGATTGGAATAATGCTTCAGTTTTGTTTCACTCTAGCAACATTGTTAATAGAAATATTCTTGAGTCGGCTATAATTCAACTTACAAATAACCTTAACATGAGTAAAGGTCTGTTTCAACTCGATCCCGTTGCTCTGAATTCCTTCAGAATGGATTTAAACAAAAAGGGCAGGATGCTAAATCTGTGGTAAAAATTTGTTTTTGTCTCTGTTTCCTTATAAATCTGTATGTTTCTCTTACAATTTTATTTTTCAATTTATTGCTGTATGCGTGTATGTGTATGTATGTATATGTATGTGCGTATGTGCGTGGTCATTGCAGTTAAATATATATATATATATATATATATATATGTGTGTGTGTATGTATATGTGTATGTATATGTATATATATTTGGTTATGCGGGTATACATGTGTAGTTTTATTATTTGTAATTTTTTCAATTTATATTTATTTTTTTTTATTTATTCTTTTGTGACCTACCGATTTTTCAGACAATAATTATAAAAACCTTTGGTAATTTTTTCCCTTATGCATATATACTGTATATATATATATATATTCTTTATATATTGCGTTTATATTTCGTTTATATACCTTATATATGTTGTATATATTTTTATAGTTCTTTATATATCATCTAGGCATCATTTTGTTTTCCAATTTATATTTACTTGTACTTTTTTATTCGTTTGTGACCATAGTATGCATGATTCAGACAATAACTAAAAAACCTTTGGTAATTTTTCCCTTATAAATTGGTGTGCCTCTCTTAAAATTTATTTTTCAATTTATTATTATTATTTTTATTTTTTTGGTTTATTTCTTTATTTCTTTGTGACATATATATCAATTTGGCATCATCTATTAAATTGATTGTAAACTTTCCTTTTGAGCTTGAATTTGTAGACTCCACTTACAATTTTGTTTTTTTTCCTGTTGGTTTATTTCTTTATGGTTATTTAGGTGTGACATATATATCACAAAGGCATTATTTTGTAATTTTTTTTTTTATTATTTATATTTATATTTATTTTTATTTCTTTATTCTTTTGTGACCTGTTTCATAAACAAGCCATTTGAATTTATATTGAAGTTCGGCCAAATTGCTAAAAGTGTCATTTTCCCATACAAATGTGTTTGCTCCTCCCACAATGTTTTCTATACTTACTATATGTATATATATATATGTATATATATGTGTGTGTATATATATATATATATGTTTATTTTTGTAACCTATATATTGCCTTGAAGGATCCTTTCACTCCAGTGTTCCTGAGGATGTCATTAGACGAAAGCGCTTGAGCACCACTTTGTGTTTCTTTTCCCTTCGTGGTTTTATTCATCATAAATATTTTTCACGTGTCACTTTCGTGAAATAATTTTTCATACATATATATATATATATGTATGTATGATACACACAGACCGTGCATGGAACAAGGAACTCTTCTGGGATAATTAAATCCACTATAGTCCGAATAAGTAATGATAAATGACAAATACCATAGTTTTTCTTTTTCATGATGCAAGCCCGACGTGGGCAACGGGTCTCTCGCAAAGAGGTCCCATAAATATAGCTTCCCTCACCAGCTATCTGCAAAGCAGACAGGATCCAGCTTTGGGACATGGATCTAGGGTTTAAAGCAGCCTAGCCCCACTACATTTAGAACCTCAATATAAGTAAAAGACTCGTTGCATTCACGTCGGATTGAATAAATCAAAGAAAAAGGGGTAACTATTATATTTTTAGCCAAAACCAAAACTTAAACCTCAACTGGCAGAATTGAGCGGCCACTTTTCAAGGCACATAACATGTCCGTTTCATGATGGGAATGAACTCAGAATGGTTCCCTGAGTTTTTTATGATACACACAGACCGTGCATGGAACAAGGAACTCTTCTGGGATAATTAAATCCACTATAGTCCGAATAAGTAATGGTAAATGACAAATACCATAGTTTTTCTTTTTCATGATGCAAGCCTGACGTGGGCAACGGGTCTCTCGTAAAGAGGTCCCATAAATATAGCTTCCCTCACCAGCTATCTGCAAAGTAGACAGGATCCAGCTTTGGGACATGGATCTAGGGTTTAAAGCAGCCTAGCCCCACTACATTTAGAACCTCAATATAAGTAAAAGACTCGTTGCATTCACGTCGGATTGAATAAATCAAAGAAAAAGGTGCCCATTCTGAGTTCATTTCCATCATGAAACGGACATGTTATGTGCCTTGAAAGGTGGACGCTGAATTCTGCCACTTGAGGTTTAAGTTTTGGTTTTGGCTAAAAATATAATAGTTACCCCTTTTTCTTTGATTTAATCAATCCGACGTGAATGCAACGAGTCTTTTACTTATATTGAGGTTCTAAATGTAGTGGGGCTAGGCTGCTTTAAACCCTAGATCCATGTCCCAAAGCTGGATCCTGTCTGCTTTGCAGATAGCTGGTGAGGGAAGCTATATTTATGGGACCTCTTTGCGAGAGACCCGTTGCCCACGTCGGGCTTGCATCATGAAAAAGAAAAACTATGGTATTTGTCATTTACCATTACTTATTCGGACTATAGTGGATTTAATTATCCCAGAAGAGTTCCTTGTTCCATGCACGGTCTGTGTGTATCATAAAAAACTCAGGGAACCATTCTGAGTTCATTCCCATATATATGTATATATATATGTCGCGCGTGTGCGCGGGCCACTGCCCGCTGGCGACTTTTAGGATGAATGCACTTTGTACAATCCAACGAAGTTGGTCCTTGTTGGTTAAGCTCGGCCTTAGCCGTAGAGCATCCGAGTAACAATAAACAGTTTCTCCCAAGTTTTTTTTTCCGAAGTGGTGAATGGAAACACTTCAGTTCTAAATTGGAGTTTTCTTTCACTCAAATGATTTTTATTACACAAAGTAGATACAGAACGAGGCAATGAAGGAGGAAAATGAATTTACAGCCTCTTGCGATAACCACTGATAGTCAGAAGATTACAGGGGGAGAGGTTCGACCTCTTTTCACAATAGCTCAGGCAGGAATTTAAAGGGAGGAAGCTCGTCCTCCGCGAGTAAGAGGTAAGGCAGGAATTTAAAGGGAAAGAGGTGCAACCTCTTGAAACAATGGCCCAGGCAGGAATGATTTAATTTACAATACAAGAAATAAATAAGTCTAAATTTTGGTGGAGTGCAGTTGAAGGTTAAGCTCCCACGTTAACTGGAGAGCTAAAGAATTCTGACGTTAAAAATAATTTAAGCATACAACGAAATTTAGAAAGATAAAAAATTAACAAAACAAATACTAATTTTTGTAAGGTATACACTTTTGGATGGCGACATAATGTCGGGGTACCGACATGTACCGAGTACATTAAGTACATTAAGAACATCATATTAAATTATTACATTTAATTACAATTTTAGCAAATTGTTAATTGACATATCTGATACTGAAATAATCTAAATAGGTGATACAATTTATATAATGAAGGAGAGTTCTCCGTTGTTCTATAATTTAAAGGGGATTAACAACAATGTTATACATTTATAGTTAACAATAATTACGCCAAATTATGTTAAATATTATTAGAAGAATGGTTGGTTATCATAGGTTGAAAGCCTAAACGCCAGCGATGAGAAAAACGGAGGAAAAATACAGTGTACTTTCCACTGGAAGTACACGGACATTTATGATAACGTAACACATAAGTAGCATAGAATTTGAATGACAATTAGGTAGAAATAGTAAGTACAAGTAATGAGAACGTAGATAACTATGTGACGTAAGCAGATAACGAACCAGTGACCTGGCATGGAAACAATACAGTATATTATAATAACAACATAACATAACATAACATCTTGGTAATTTTATTGACAATCGGAATAGTATAATTGTCGGAGACTTTAACTGCCCTAATGTTAATTACGAGAATTTTACGGGTAATGAAGAGGGTTTGAGATTGGTTGAGTTTATGGACGATAACTTTTTACGACAGATAGATACCGAACCAACGCGCGGTGATAATTTTAGATTTGGTGATGACGAACGGCGAGAATATAGTCGAAGGTTTAGAAGTAGGCGAGAGTTTAGGGATGTAGCGATCATCAAATTCTTAGGTTTAAGTTATTGATAGAAAACACTCAGGATAGTAAGTAATAGAAGTCCCTGATTTTCGTAGGGCTAATTTTGATAGTTTCGCGGATAGGATGAGAGTAGTGGACTGGGATAACTTATTTATGGGTAATGACACAAATTTGCGTTGGGTGGCGTTTAAAGAAAGTTTTAGGAATATTGAAAGGGAGTTTATTCCTCGTAGGCCCAATCGCGCTAGTAATCGTGGTAGACCGAAGTGGTGGAGTAGGGAAATAGGAGAGTTTATAAACGAGCGTAATAGAGCGTATATACTTAGTAAGCGTAATGGCCAGGTAGCTAACTTTAATAGATATATCGAGCTTAGATGTCAGGTTAAAAGATCAGTTAGGAATGCCAAGCGTAATTTAGAGATACTTATAGCTGCGGATAGTAAACATAATCCAAAAAAGTTTTTTGAATACGTTAATAATCGTAAGCCGGTAAAAAATAACATAGGCCCTCTAGTGGATGTTAATGGCGCTTTGGCTTCTGACGCTCAGGCGATGGCGGGTATTTTCAATAACTTTTTTGCGACAGTTTTTACCGTAGAAGACGTAAATAATGTCCCCGATGTGGATGATATCGTTCCATTTAGTAGCGAGACTATTTTGGAAGAAATAACTGTTTACGAGGCTGAGATTGCGCATTATATCGATAGGCTAAAAGTTAGCAAGGCTCCAGGCCCTGACGCTTTTTATCCCAGACATTTGAAAGATTTGAAAGAAGTTATCGTAGGCCCCTTAACGAAGATCTTTAATCAGTCACTCGAAACCGGGATTATTCCTGAAGACTTTAAATTAGCTAACGTCACGCCTATTTTTAAAAAAGGCGACCGCGCGGTAGCTAGCAATTATAGGCCCATTAGCTTAACGTCAATTGTAGGTAAACTTTTGGAATCCGTAGTTAGGGATCGTATTATCGATCACTTAGAAAGTAGAGATTTGATTAATAGTAGTCAGCATGGGTTTCGACGCCATAGGTCTTGTTTAACTAATTTGTTAGAATTTTATAACGAAATAGTGCGCGAATACGATAGGCATAGAGCAGCTGACGTTATTTATTTAGATTTTAAAAAGGCGTTCGATACAGTTCCGCATAGGAGACTAATTGCGAAGGTTAAAGCGCACGGTATACGCGGTCAGGTAGCTAACTGGTTAGAAGAATGGCTTCGTGATAGGAGACAGAGGGTCGTAGTTAATTGTAGTGAATCAGGGTGGTTAGATGTAGGTAGCGGTGTCCCACAGGGTTCAGTGTTAGGCCCATTGCTATTCGTAATTTACATTAACGACATAGATGTAGGATTGACTAGTAACGTGTCAAAATTCGCGGACGATACTAAAATAGGCGGTAAGGTTGTTAACGAGGACGATAGAAATAGGATTCAAGACGATGTAAATACGATTATGGACGTAGGGCGGAGTGAAAAACTCATTTTTCGAATTTTCAAATTGGCTAGTGTGGAAAATGTGTGGTGTAGTAAGGAAATAAGCTGGTATAAATTTAAAATCATAACATTAATATCTTCAGGTGCCACAATGACCTTCAATATTGAAAAAAATTGAAAAAAGCAGATTTTAACCAATAATTACAGAAGAGTCCACGATGCACAATAGACAAGAATTTATTCACACTTGTATAAAAATAGCTCAGTCAACCTTTAAAAAAAGTTTCTATTCTCTAAAAACAGTTTTCTATAGTCAGCTCACTCAGCTGTCACGTGAGTACCTCGGTTCAGTGTAGCTGTCGCTCTCGTAGCAGGTGGGTGTTCTGTTGTTGGCGTTACTCAGATAGTCTAAACTATATTTCTTATATATTTTGCATTTCTGTATTGTGTTGCCCTAAGTTTGCCATGTACTATTAACTGAAATTAACGTATAATTGATATTAGCTCTTTCTTTTTCAGATTTGTATACTTTCAAAATGTCTCGAGTTTGTGCAAAATCAACCAGGGCCTCAAATGAGTGCCCCATGTTTGGTATGGGTGAAGATTTGTGGCACAGGAATCTTCCTACATACGAAGGAGTTTTTAAATATTACTTGTTTGTAAGAAACGATTTGAAACAGAATACTAATAAAGATCCTTCAATATCTCAAATATTAGAACAAGTTGTTGATAAATTGAAAACAATTTGGGAAAGTGCTTCCGTCCCAATTCTGTCAGACAGGCGAATTGAAACAATGTTCAGAAGCTACCACGAAAAGTATCGTGTCATTATGAAGCCATACCAAAGCAGAAAAAATTCTGAAGCTTACAAAGCAAAGATTGATATGTTCAAAAAAGAAGCACACACGAAACTTTTTGACATTGCAGCGTGCAAGTGCAAAGTACTAACACAATGTTCTTGTCCCAAAGAAAAAACGGTTCCAAAGGAAGAAGTGACGTTCCTCTTAGATCAAAGGAGTGAAAGAAAACTGTTTATTGATAGAGTAGATATTACACTCTCAAAGAAAAAAGCATCTACGTTGCTAAGAAAGCAAAAAGAAGCTGTGAGGCTCACCAAAGAATCTTCACGGGAGAAATTGCAGGATACAAATGTTGAATTATCATCATCGACATTAAATAGTGAAAGTGAATCGGGCGAAATATCAGACGATACATTTCCAGAGCCAGTTAGCTCGAAGAGAAAGCTCGAACAACCTGAAGAACAATTATTCAAGAAAAGGAAAACTACAAATCTACCTTCAGTGGCTACTGCTTGTGACAGGACTGCAGTTTCAGATCGAGCTGCAGCATTCATTGTTAGTGCAGTATTGCAAGATATTGGAGAAGTTTCTATTGACAATACATCTGAAGTAGTGGATAGGAGTAAAATCAGAAGAGAAAGACAAAAGAAGAGATCAGAAATTATGAAAGATCAAAATCAGGTCCCAATCAGAGGAATCTATTTTGATGGTCGAAAAGATTCTACACTCTTCCAAGAAAAAAAAGAGTCCAAAGTATATCAGAAGAAGGTAACAGAAGAACATATCACTTTAGTGAGAGAACCTGGTTCAGATTATTTGGGCCATTATTCTGTGAATTCTGGATCAGCTGAAGAAATATGTAAAGGAATGTTTGAGTATATTGGAAATAATGACATGAACCTGGAAAACCTTGTTGCCATTGGATGCGATGGTGCAGCAGTCAACACTGGAGAAAAGGGAGGCGTTATAAGGCTTAGAGAATTGAAGCTGAAGAAGCCAGTTCAACATTTAGTGTGCCAGCTCCATGCCAATGAATTGCCATTACGCCATTTAGTTGCAAAGCTGGATGGAAAAACATCTGGCCCCCGCGGATTCACCGGTCCTATTGGCAGGGAATTAGAGAACTGTGAGAGTCTTCCTATTGTCGAGTTTGAAAGGATTGATGCTGAGGAACCAACTGTAGACTGTGAAGATCTTAGCACCGACCAAAAATATCTAATTGATATTCATCAGGCCATAACAAAGGGATATTGCTCTCCAGATCTTGCTCATCGTAGTCCAGGCAAAATGGCACATTCACGATGGTTGACTACAGCAAATCGTTTGCTTCGTCTATACGTTTCAACTGTAAGTCCATCTGAGAACCTCATGAACATTGCTTCTTTTATAATGAAGGTCTACATCCCAATGTGGTTTTCTATTAAGCAAAGTACGTCTTTTGTCAATGGCTCAAAACATGTTTTCAAAACTATTGAACTAACAAGAACACTGAATGACGAAGTAAAGGATATTGTAAACCCTGTCATACAAAGAAATGCATTTTTTGCAAGTCCAGAAAATATTCTAGCATCAATAATTCATGATGACCACAGCGCCATAAGAGAATTAGCGTGGAGGCGAATAAAGAAAGCAAGGCAAAAACAAACAAGGAAAAGTTGTGAGGCGTTTCACAGTACCTGTTATTCAATTTGAAGCTACTTATTATACTGATTTAATTAATTGGCAAAAATGCATTGTCACTGAACCACCTGTGACAAGACACCTGACAGAAAATGAGATTGAAGAATTCATAGAAAACAAGAGTACCCCTCCATTCGAGAAATTCCCTTGTCATACACAAGTAGTAGAAAGAATGGTAAAATTAGTGACTGAAGGTAAAAAAATGCCATCATTCGAAAGTAAAGCTGAATATAAAGTTTAAATAAAACGTTAATAGAAAAAAACATGCGCAAGGATGGGTGGTTGGGAGGGCATGGGTGGAGCTCGACACGCAGCCACCTCCTCGTGGTGAGTTCTGGATTATTTAGATCATTAATCAAAAGAACATTGATCTAAATAAACTAAGAGCTGCGTAATTCAGTAACTATTTTGGTAATTGGAACACTTAATATATAATAATAACAAGTAAGTTTCAGTTATTGTACTAATGCAGAATATAAGAAAATCATTATATTTCACTTTTTTCGACGGCTTTGTGGCACCTGAAGATATAATTTCGCAGGACTAATATTTATGCACAGTCATTATCTATAGCACCCACATATTTTCCGCACTAGCCATATTTGAATTTCGAAAAAAGGTTTAAAAATCTCATTTTCGATCCGCCCTATTATGGAGTGGACAGATAAGTGGCAGATGCAATTTAACGTAGACAAATGTAAAGTTTTGCATATAGGTTCTCGCAACAATAATTACGCGTATACGATGGATGATAGGGAGTTAGCGAGCGTTGACGAGGAAGTAGATTTAGGCGTACGCGTATCTAAGGATTTAAAGGTTAGGAACCAGTGCCTGGAGTCTTGCGCAAAAGCTAATAGGATGTTAGGTTTCATAGCGCGTAATTTCGAATTTAAATCGAAGTTTATTATATTGCCCCTTTACAAGTCCCTAGTCAGGCCTCATTTAGAATATGCAGTTCAGTTTTGGTGCCCGTACTTGCGTGAGGATATTGATAGGTTAGAAAGGGTTCAGCGTCGTGCCACGAAACTTATTCCGTCATTGCGCAATAAGCCTTATGAAGATAGGATTAATGAGTTAGACCTGTATTCACTCGAAACTAGGAGATTAAGGGGGGAGCTTATTGAAGTTTTCAAAATCGTTAATAACATCGATAACGTAAATTTTGACAAATTGTTCACTTTTGATAATAGTAATACTCGCAATAACGGATTTAAGTTGCGTGGCAGGCGTTTTATTACTAATATCGCTAAAAACTTCTTTACGTTTAAAGTAATTGATAAATGGAATAATCTTCCCGCGTCAGTCGTTCATTCTACCAGCGTTAATATGTTTAAGAACCGTCTTGACAGACATTTTAAAGGTATTAACGTTGTTTAATTTAAAAAACAACAAAGTTAGCAACAGAAGCTCTGGTGGTGGTGCTCGAGGATGAGTCTGTTGACGATGAATGCCAGCTTGTGACATGCCAGCGTGTGATGCCAGCAATAAAATTATTAAAAAAATAAAAAAAAAAATTAGACTAACACGAATGTAGATGTAGCTCATAGCGTAAACTAACCCACTTTTTGTTTAACTTACCTACTTTTTTTTTTTTTTTTTTTTTCTTATCCTCTCCTTATTTTGCATGTCTCTAACTCTTTTCTTGCATGTTTGTAGTTTGCATGGTATGACAGTGAGTTAAGACTGTGTTTGCATGGTTTGTAAGCGTTCTTATTTTATTTCTTTTCATCTTTCACCCCTCTCCTATTCTCTCCGACTATTTTTCTGACTTGTCGGCAGTGGCCGGCGGATGATGATGGTGAGACAATTTTCCTCTTTTTCTGAATGAATGTTAACCCATGAGTGATAGGTGTTGCTCTTACTTAACCCCTTATTCTCTTCTCTTCTCTTAACCCGCTACTCTTTCCTTTCTCTCGGGCTAACCTTAGAGTGGATCTTAGGGTCTTTGTTAGCCTTAGCTTCTGTAGATCTGTAGATCTTAACGTTATAAATTGGTAGTAGAAGCAAGAGAGAAGAGTTCGGATTGAGAGGCTCGCTTTTGGCGACGTCATCGGAATTCGAACATTCATATCAGCATTAACGAATATCTTGCGAGAGGTGAAATCATTAAAAGAAAAAGTAAAAAGAATACATGTGGACGTATTTACATGTAGGTAATCATGATCATCAAGGGACATGTACGACCACACAAAGTATTGTACACATATCGGTTGTCACAATAGATTGTGTGTGTAATATAGACACGAGTAAACATGGACTGATAGGTTGATAGGGCATAAGTAGACAATAGGTAGATGAATGAATAAGTGATAAATTTAATAAAGATAGGGTCAAGAAAGAACATGGATGTATGAATGAGTATGGTCGAATAATATTTATATTGCATAACACCAGACAGGACACAACATATAAATAATGACTTATAGAGAGTGAAGTTTTTATTATTATTAAAGAATTTACCATACATTGAATACGAAAGATATCCACATACTAAACACGTGATTCAGTCTTCCAGGTATGGAAAACGTGAAGGAAATTAAGTTACTTTATGACGTCACAGTGATTTGCTTTGTACGTACAGTATAAGTCATTATTGGGAGAAATTAAAGAAGACGAATTAGAGAGAGACACAGTTAAGGGACATTCGCTTCTCACAGCGAACTTCTAATGGCACAAATATGGAAACTGGTCAACCATAGAAATGGTAGGTCGCATGGTTGTGACATATATATATATATATATAATATGTATTGTATATATATATATATGTATATATGTATTGTGTATTATATATATATATATATATATATATATATATATATATATATGTATTGTATATATATATTATATATATATATATATATATATATATATATATGTATATATATATATATATATATATATATATATATATATATATATATATATATATATATGTATATATATATATATGTATTGTGTATATATATATATATGTATATATATATATATATATATATATAATTATATATAAAATAATCGGCTCTCTCCGAGTTCGGGCAAGGTCAGGATGTTACTAGAGAGAGAGTTATTACTTTAGCACTCCTGGATGAAGAAATAGTTTACTCTTCGTATTCCCACAATCGTGTAGTACTGTGTGGGCCCATATTTTTCTTTTATCCCAGTTATCAAAGTCCAAAGAGTAGAAAATAAACACAATGGCTTACACGATTTTTAATTTGAATATAGGTGAGATAAATATAATTTGCTTGCGTGAATCAAATGTTTCTTTTATATAGAACAGAGAGTTAATAATAATAATAAAAATAATAAAAGTTTCATAATAATGAAATGTTACTTTTTCTTCATTGTAAGATATGAAATAAGTCAGAGACCCCTTCTAAGACGTCCTCTCGTCCGTTCTGAGTCCCCAAATTTATATGAATCAATTGCAAGCTACCGATCTTTCTCTCTAAACGGTCAGACTTTAAATTGATACCTCATGACTCTTCCAATTCTCAAAACCAATTCCCGTTAACGGACCGAAAACCTTCGGCCCGTAGACCCTCTTCCAGGGATCTGCCTTAAGGGCGCTGATCCCCTTCTTATGTAGTCAAAAGAACGGAACCTGGCTACGCCATCACGCAAGCGGTTGATGTCACCTGCGAGCATTGTTTTCCCAAGTGAAATCAAAGAAACCGTCTGCGTCACTGCGCGTGAGTTCCGTCGGAAGGAAACGAGTCATACATAGCTTGGGAAATATTGAATGAATGAAATTTCATAAACATAATAATCATCCGGGTGCGGCTTTACTTCGATTATAAATTATAACATGTATAACATATATGTGTGTGTGTGTAAATATATATGTGTTTATATATATGTATATATACAGGGTCCGCAAAAAAAAGGGAGCATGACGAAAATTGCTCTCACGCCCGCATTTTTTGCCGGACCCTTAAATGTTATATATCTAGCTAAAGATAAAAGAGCCCAGAGTTGTATAAAACAAATTTCATCAAAATCGGTCATAAAATAAAGATTTTATGGCCACAAACGTGCAATGACTAAAAAAAGTGAATTTCCGCGTAAAAATTTAATGTTTTTCTCATTACAAATTATTTTTTTCAGATGCCTAAATAATTTTAATCAATAAAAATGATAATATGCCCTTTTCTAAAGAAGATAAAATATTAATAAAACATTATAGACTTGATAAAAATTATGGCGCAATAAAATTATT
>JAJOZX010000131.1:1555000-1562500 GCA_023014485.1 Bathynomus jamesi
AACTATAGTATTTGTCATTTATCATTACTTATTCGAACTATAGTGGATGTAATTTCTCAGAAGAGTTCCTTGTTCCATGCACGGTCTGTGTTTAACATATAAGTTTCTCAGGGGACCATTCTGAGTTTGTATATATATATATATTATATAATATATATATATATATATATATATGTTAACCACTCCGTCTATGGTCTTGGTCGGTTCGAAGTTGACGGGGGTTCTGGTTAGGTGGCAGCAACGGATTTGTTACTCTGGAGTAGCTGATACCGTCTAGGAAATTGCAGAAGTTTCTCTTATACTACTCTCCGATTTCGTCTATAGTGATTGGGCGGCGGATTCTGTGAAAACCTACTAAATTATCTGACTGTTCCTCGATGCTTCTTTTAACGTATCGGGAAATTATGTTTCTCTATTTAAGACAAAGTTCTCTGAAGGTTCCCCGATTCTTCTTATAAGGTATCGGGTAATTATTTTTCTCTATTTAAGACTAAGTTCTTTGAAGAGAGCAAGGTTCGAAAGAGGAGATAAAAAACTTTCTTTTACTGTAA
This sequence comes from Bathynomus jamesi, assembly GCA_023014485.1. Classification (NCBI taxonomy): domain Eukaryota; kingdom Metazoa; phylum Arthropoda; class Malacostraca; order Isopoda; family Cirolanidae; genus Bathynomus; species Bathynomus jamesi. Next base: position 1,555,552 of record JAJOZX010000131.1, read on the forward strand.
TTTACTGCTAAAATGTACAAGTAATGCTCAGCCTCTAAGTTAGATCAGACTTTTACAGGGGGAGGTTCGACCTCTTTTGATCATGGCTCAGGCCTGAATTTAAAAGTGCGGAGGCCCTCGGCCTCCTCGCTGAAGGTCTGCTAGCACAGGAGTGATTGAATTTACAATACAAGAATTAAATAAGTCTAAATTTTGGGGGAGTGCCGTTGAAGGTTTAGTCCCCCCTTTAACTGGAGATCCAAACACTTCTTGGACGTTAAGCATAATTTGAACACCTATCAGAATTTTGAAAGATTCCAAAATAAAACGAAAAAATAAATAACAAAGCAATAATAATATCACCGAGTGTTCATTCTAAAATGAAGACATAATGTCGGAGTAGTACATTGAGTACAATCCCAAGTACATCACTGAGTACATTGTAATTTTGGTATATGACAACTATGATTATAATTACCAATTAATTCACATTTGTTTATTAGAGTTAATTACAGTTTCATTAAAGTACAGGGCTATTTAAATTGATTCACCTGATTTCAAATGAGAATATTTTTTAATGTTACAAATACAGAGTGATTTGTATACATCAACCAAAAGAAAAACTGTTCAAATTTTGTCTCTCACCTCATAAATGCTCTATGTGACTTCCCCTAGTTACACGAGCAACGTCGACACGATAGTCGAATTCCTCCCATACTCGCTCCAGCATGTCCGTTGTCACTGACTCTACGGCAGTAACAATGCGAGTTCGGAGCTCATCCAAAGATGTGGGCAACGGTGGCACGTACACCCGGTGGATCTGTTCTGTAACGTCGACGAAACTCACGCTGCACTGTGACTACCGATTTACAGCTCGAAAACTGCAACACACAAAACGCCTTCTGCTGTGCGGACGCCATTTTCACACTGACTGTTTGTTGCTAGGCTAGGCCAGGGCGTGACTTTGGAGCCCTCTCGCGGTGATCTTGTAAAACTAGGAGATTTCCTCTTTCATGTGGTGTATGCCCAGTTGATGCACGGTTGATAGGTACGGAAGTATTCTCAGTTGAAATCGGATGAATTATTTTCAATAGCCCTGTACATTGATTACATAATATTTAATTATTACACTTAATTACAATTAACCACAGTTAACTATAGTTTTACAGTGTTTCATATTTATAGACAATTAGGATGTCAGGAGTATAACATAAAGTACATGGACACATACGGTGTATATATATATAATATATATATATATATATATAACATAACACACATAATAATGTTTTATAAATTAGAAGCAAGCAAGAGAGGAGATTTTATATTCAGATACCCGCTTTTGGCGCGTCATCGGAATTCGAACACTTGCGTCAGCATGAACGAGTATTTTGCGAGAGGTTAAATAATTTAAAGAAAAAGATGAAACGAATACATGTGGCCGTATTTACATGTACAGTACGTAATCATGATCATTTACGTAATAATGACTATCAACGGACATGTACGAGTGCATAAGTATTATACACATATAGGTAATCACACAATAGGTTGTCTGCGCAATAGAGACAGACACGAGTAAACATGGACTGATATGTCAATAGGGCATAGGTAGAGAATAAAAGATAATTGAATAGTAAAGACATGATTCAGTAATGAAGGTATGGAAAATGTGAAGGGAATTGTTACTTTATGACGTCATAGTTATTCAAATTATGCCATATGTCAATTTATAATTAATTAATACGCCACAGTTATTTAATTCGTACATACAGTACAAGTCATTACTGGGAGAAATTAGAGGAAACGAATTAGAGAGATACAGTAATGAAGGGTTTACAGTCATTGTACAAGAGTGGGTGAAACTATTAATTAAATATATATACTTATACGAGTATACAGTAAATATTAAGGAGTATTAAAAACAATGAAACGATTCACCAATTATTTGGCAAAAATAGAAAGCAAATAAAAATTTTATTCAAACTCGCGTTAGGCGATTTTGGTCCTTATGTAAAAATGAATATTTGAATATAAAGATTATATAAATATAAGTACTGTATGAATATAATGAATATAAGGATTATAATAAATATAAGGATTTATATAAAGATTATATAAATACATGGATTAGGTAAACATAAGGATTATATGAATATAAATATATAAGAATATACAGGATTATATAAATATACGAATTATATAAATATACGAAGTATATAAATGGATATAAGAATTATATAAATGAATATAAGAATCATACGAATAGATCTAAGAATTACACGAATGAATATAAAAAATATGAACATAGGAATTATTTATTGTTCATTTTTACATATATATACAGTATATATATATATATATATATATATATATATATATATATATATATATATATATATATATACACATATATATAGAGTGTGTCCCATAAGTCCGGCATCATAGGAGAAATTAATATTTTTATATTTCTACAAACCATAATTCATATTTTTCTCTTTCTACAGGCCATAATGTCTGTGAGCAAGGAAGTACGAATCCAGATAATTCTACTCATAGAAAATCGGATTCAAAGAGAGGCCGCTGCTGAATTTAAAAGACTGCATCCAGACCGCGAGACAATAACACAGAGTTGTGTTAGCAGACTTGTTGCAAAGTTTAAGGAAACAGGATCCATAGATGATAAACCACGCAGTGGACCTTCAAGGAGATCCACTGACGATGATACAGCGACTGCTATCCTGGCTCATTTTAACAGAAGTCCCAATAAGTCTCTTCGGCGATTGTCCGCCGAGACAGGAGTGTAGAAAAGTAGCATCCATCGCATTCTTCAGGCTCACAAATGGCATCCATATAAACTTCTGATCCTACAGAAATTAAGCGAAGATGATCCCGACCGGCCGATGGAATTTTGTGAATGGGCTACGGAACAATATGCTCGGGATGCCAATTTCCCGTCCACCATTCTGTTCAGTGACGAGGCTGTTTTTTATGGAAATGGTGAGGTAAATCGACAGAACACCCGCTACTGGTCTCAAAACAACCCTCATTGGTATACCTCTTCAAAGGAACAAGGTGCACCTCGGGTGATGGTATGGTGTGGCATTTGGAAGGATCGCATCATAGGCCCCCTCTTTTTCGATGAACATGTCACTGGAGGCACCTACCTACGTATGCTCAAGGAAGAAGCATTTCCCAGTGTCTTGAACGAAGAAGGAAATTTCCCAACATGGATCCAGTAAGACGGCGCTCCTGCACATTACAGCACCCAAGTAAGAGAATACCTGTACCAACAATTCCCTGGTCAGTGGATAGGACGTCGAGGGCCTGTGGAATGGCCAGCTAGAAGCCCGGATCTCACACCACTAGTTTTTATCTCTGGGGCCACTTGAAAGCGCTGGTATACACAGAGAAAATTACGAGTGTTGAACATTTGTGGCAGCGCATTACTGGGGCATGTAACACCATTACTCCTGACATCATTCACCGTGTGCTTGCTGACTGGGTATCACGTCTGAATTCGTGTATTGAAAACAATGGTGGACATATTGAGCATGTTCTCTAAATAAAAGCTTTTGTTTTGCCTTTTTTTATTATTTTTCCTATGATGCCGGACTTATGGGACACCCTGTATATATATATATGTGTGTGTGTGTGTGTGTGTTTGTGTGTGTGTATACACTAGCGTGTAGCGTCATTGGGCAAAGTGTAACGGATCAAGAGGCACATTTCAGATTTTGTACAATTGCCCTCCCTAAATTCAAAAATGAAAACAAAATTTTTTTGTGACAAGTGCAACACCTCCTTTTTCGCATGTGAAAATCGTGAAAATTGCTAATTACCCATAACATTTGGACACTTGCTTTCCTAGGGTTTGAGCTATCATTTTACCACTTACAATATACTGCTTTTCAGGAAAAATAGAAAAATTTATTTTTGGAATAAACATATACACTGTAGGTAGGTAGGTAGGTAGACTAGATAGTTTTATTTAGTAAATGATACATTAAAATCTTGTTTAGTTTTGAATGACGGCATAAAGTCACGGGATTTAAGTACTGCTCTAATGTAGCCATCTCTTGAATCCTTTCCATACACTGCCCCAGACACTTCAGTTACCATCCTAACACAGCGTTCTACACCTTGGGAGTGACATGGTATCCGGACAACAAGGGGCTCTTCAGTGATCTTATCGAGTTGTTCGACAGAGAACTGCTTCGTGAGTGGTGGTTCCATTGTGCACTCCTCCACTGGTGGCAGTAAATCTTTCAAATTCTGAGCACTTTGTTTGATCTTTGGTGGCCGAAATTCTCTGACTTGCTGTTGAGCAGGTTTGGGAGCTCGTCGAATGGTCTTGATTACATCGATGGCCAATTTCCGGTTTGCTTGATCTGCATCTGCAAGCATTGCCAGTAGAACATTTTCAGGGTGAGCCCAATATGCATTTCTTTGGATCATAGGCCATGTGACAGTCTTGCTAGCTGGTGGCAGTAATCGTAGCAGCTTGATTTGCACCAGGAAATGTTTTGGGCCATCTGTGCACCTTGGCTGGCACTTGATACTAAACCACATGGGTCCATAGTGGCACACGACAAACTGTGTGAGTGAATACAGTTCATCACTTGGCTGCGCCATCGCTACATATAGCCGACAAATTCTGCTGGCAGTTGTAACCCATCTTGCATGGGAGATTGGTCCAGCCTTCTGTCGTAGAAGATCTTTATTAATGACACCAGTCCTTATCGCTTTCGTCATTCTGTAGAGGTAGGCTTGGTCACGACTCAATTCAGTAAGGTCAACATCCGGGAGAGTGTGGCCATCAGCAATACATTGAATTCCTCTAGAGGAAAGTGACAAACTTTCACATGTGGCCAAAGCTTTGCCAATTGGTCCTTTCCATTGAGTTGCAGATTCTGTTGGGCCGATGAGTTCTTTGCACAAGTGGCGCAGTGGGAGTTCATTTAAATGCAGACTACAGATGAACCAGTGCAAAGGGCGACCCAGGCGGCACTCTAGCAGGTGTATTGCTCCACTTCTGTGCCCTGTGTTTGTGGCTGTGCTGTCGGCTCCCACTGCAATTATCTTGTCTGCAATACCCATTTCTTCAATCGCATTTTGAAGTCCATCCGGAATGACAATGCCAGTTCCTCGTTCCAGTGTCAGATGGCTTAGATAGAAGGTTCCAGGCTCTCCGACCAGCACAAAGTGGTCCTCAACTTTCTTTGTGCTGTACCATTTGTTCCCCTTTTTCTCTTTGACAAGTGTCATGTCTTTCCGCCCATCAAAAAATAAAGCAGTGACTTCCACATCGTGGTAAGTTACTGCTTCCTTCAGATCCCTCCGTACCTTCTGCCGTGCTCTCCATACTTTGTGGTGGTCAATTACGTTTATCTGATCATCAGAACTAATGATGCCATAGCCAACCAATGTTGCAGTGCTGATAGCTGCAGCAGCCCCATACCGGTCAGCTTCCAAAGCAACAGTGGGAATCGGTGTGATGTTCCTGTCCTCCTGGGCACTATCACTCATCCACTCATCACCAATACTTTCACCACTGGAGTCTGCTTCTGCTTGAGTTGATTCGACCACATCTGCAGAGGATGCTACCTCTTGCCGTTCCGTTTTTCTTCTATTCTCTTCTTGTCTTTCTTGCATCCGATCCTCTCTTGACTTCCTTCTCTCCATCACCTGAGTCACATTCGTATCCACCCGACTGATCTGCATGATCCGCGTGGTTCTCTGGTCGATCAGAAAGACATGCTCTCGTCGTGGAACTTTAATTTCTTTTTCACAGTGGCATGCAGACAGATCATCGCATTGGCAGACGGCTATGTCAAACAATTGATTCAGGTTTTCCTCGAACTTCTTGGTTTTTGTGGCCTGCTTGCCTTGCTTCGATGCTTTTGAGCCTTTTTCCATCAATCGGAGCAGCTTGGTCTTCACATTCTTGATTGGCTGTGATGGAATGTTAGCACGATTCCAAAGGTCAATGAGTGTTTGGCATACCTCCAGAAGAATTTCCCTGTTGTGGTGTATGTGTTCTCCTTCAAGAAGAGGAAATGCCTTGCAACTTGTATACGGGTTGGAAGTTCAGACAGAGGAAGTTCTGATAGTGGAGAACCAAAGACAATGTGGCTGGCAGATCCCCGTGTTCTTTGCGTGGTCATTGTACCAGCAAAACTCAACAAGTATCACACAGGAACACTGAAACAAAAACACAAACGTATAAATAAAAAATATATATGATTATGAGTGTTATATATATATATATATATATATAAGGCTTGGTTTATTGGTAAACAATAAGTTTAACAATATATATATAAAAATATACTGCACACACACATATGTATTATGTATATAAATATCTATAGGTATGTATATATACCCTAAGACATATAACAAACTTATAAACAATGTAGAACACAATAAAACAAAGAAATGTGTATAATGTGTATATCACAAAACGCACCTTTCGTTAGTACCTTGGGGTCTTGAACACCCCATCCATAGAAAAAAACTTGTTTCTCTCAAGCGAGCTAGCGGAGAACTAAGAAATTCCAGGGGATGACTCACTGAGAATAATTAGAAAGCTGCCAGAAGTACCATGTTAGTCAGTGATGCCAACTGTAATTAACAAGAATTTTGTATTTTTTACATGCGAAAAAGGGTGTTCTGCTTGTTGCAGAAATTTTTTGATTTCTTTTCTGAAATCAGCAAGGTTGATTGTACAAAACCTGAAATGTGCCTCCAGATCGCTCATGACGCTACACGCTAACACACACACACACACACACACACACACACACACATATATATATTCACACACACATATATACACACACACATACATACACATATATATACAGGGTCCGCAAAAAAAAAAGGAGCACGACGAAAATTGCTCTCACGCCCGCACGTTTTGCCGGACCCTTAAATGTTATATATCTACCTAAAGATAAAAGAGCCC